>PVLC010021653.1:0-27684 GCA_004027655.1 Graphiurus murinus
TGAACTCAGGGGCATTCTACCTCCGAGCTACACCCCCAGCCCCTTTTTATTCTTTATTTTGAAACAGAGTCTCACTGAGTTGCGGAGTGCCTCACTAGGTAGCTGAGGCTGGCCGAGAACCTGGATCCTCTGGTCTCAGCCTCCCAAATGCTGGGATTACAAGCGTGCGCCACCACGCCCGGCTCCCAGCCCTATTTTTGATTCTTTATTTTGAAACCAGGTCTCACTAAGTTGCGGAGTGCCTCACTAGGTAGCTGAGGCTGGCCGCGAACCTGGATCCTCCGGTCTTAGCCTCCCAAATGCTGGGATTACAACCGTGCGCCACCACGCCCGGCTCTAAATTGTTTTATATTAAAATCCTGGCTTTTGAAAATTGTTTGTAGTTAGAGAGAATTATGTAATTTCCAAATGTCTGGACATTTTCTGGTTATCTTCCTATTATTGGTATTTGTCTAATTTAATTCTTTAGGATCAGAGAATGTACTTGGTAGGGTTTTGATTCTTTTTTGGGTTGGTACTAGGAATTGAACCCAGGGTTGTTCTACCTCTAATCTATACCCCCAGCCCTTTGTATTCTGAAACAGAATCTTGCTAAGTTGCTGATGGTCTCACTGAGTTGCTGAGACTGGCCACAAACCTGGGATCAGCCTGTCTCAGCCTCCCAAGTCCTGGGATTATAGGTGTGCACCACCATGCCCAGCTATGTGTAATGATTTTAATGGTTGCTGTAAAGATTACAATATGCATATTTAACCCTTCACGGTTTTCTTAGAGTTGATATATATTTTTTTCATTTAAAAAAAAAAAAAAAAAAAGGCTGGGCATGGTGGCTGCATTTGGGAGGCTGAGACCAGAGGATCCAGGTTCTCGGCCAGCCTCAGCTACCTAGTGAGGCACTCCGAAACTTAGTGAGACCCTATTTCAAAATAAAGAATAAAAATAGTGCTGGGGGTGTAGCTCGGAGGTAGAATGCCCCTGGGTTCAATCCCTAGTACCGAAAAAAAAAAATTGAAGCTTTACAACCATATAAGTCCCTTGCCCTACTGTGTGTGTGTGTTATTCAGGATTGAACCCAGGAATATTCTTCCTCTGAGCTGCACCACCATTCTCTATTTTTATTTTATTTTATTTTATTTTCACATAGGGTCTCACTGAGTTACCACAAACAGGCCTCGAACCTGTGAGCCTCCTTTCTCAGCCTCCCAAATCCTGGGATAACAGGTGTGCGCCACTGTGGCTTTTGTTCCTCTGCAAGATTCTGCCTTGGATGTTCGCGCGCACGTCTCTGCACACCTGAGGATGTCTTTAGGGGTTGTAAGAGGAGGCTTGCCGCGGCAGGGTGTGCGGGATGGTACCAGGCTGCTTTCTGAAGTGGCCGCCGCCATTTGTGCCCCTTCCCGCACAGCAGGGGCGTCTGCTTGTCTTGTCCCACGTCCCGTCCGGCATTGACAGGCCGTCTCACGTTTTGCTGATCTGCCGGGAGCGTAACTGTACCACACTGTGGTGTTGACTGGCGTTTCCAAGACTATTCACAAGGTTAAATGTCCTTTCCTATGTTCTTGGGACGTTTTTGTTGTGAAATGTCTGTCTGAGTCTTTGACTCATTTTTCTCTTGAGTGTTTACTTTTCTCCTGTTCTAGTCCGTATGTGTTTTTTGCAGTTCTGGAGATGGAGCCCAGGGACATTCTACCTCCAAGCTACACCCCCAGCCCGATTTTATTCTTTTATTTTGAAACAAGGTCTCACTAAGTTGCGGAGGGTCTAACTAAGTAGCTGAGCCTGGCTTCGAACCTGTGATCCTCCTGTCTCAGCCTTCCGTACTGAGATTACAAGCATACACCACCACACCTGGCTAGTATTTCATTCATTCATTCATTCACTCATTCATTCATTTTTGTGGTACTGGGGATTGAACTCAGGGGCATTCTACCTCCGAGCTACACCCCCAGCCCTATTTTATTTTTTATTTTGAAACAGGGTCTCACTAAGTTGCGGAGGGCCTCACTAAGTAGCTAAGGCTGGCTGTGAACCTGCGATCCTCCTGTCTCAGCCTCCCAAGTACTGGGATTACAAGTGTGCGCCACCACGCCCAGCTTAGTACGAACATGAGTCTAGTTTGAACTTGTCTACCCCCCTTTAACTAGCATGCTGTTGTTTTTATTATTTTGTTTGTTTGTTTATACATTCATTCTTTCAGTACTGGGAATTGAACCCAGGGGTGTTCTACCTCTGAGCTATACCCCAGCCCTATTTAAATGTTTTTTTTTTTTTTTTTTTGAAACGGTCTCACTAAGTTGCTGAGGCTGGCCTTGAACTTGCTGTCCTCCTGTCTCAGCCTCCCAAGCACTGGGATTGCAGGCGTGCATTACCACGCCTGGCTCTTTTCATACAGAAGAGTCGCCTGCCCTTTGCTCTTGTTGTTTTCTTGATCTTGACCTTTTCTACGAGTCTAGGCTGGTGATCTTGTCCAGTGTCCCATACGTGGGCGCATCTGTCCCTCACATCCAGCTTCGGGGGAGCGCTGTTGACACAGACTCAGAAGGGTGGCGCCGTGACTTCTTGTTGCTTCACCCGGGCCGAGTGGTGCCCGGTGAGAACTCTGGCAGTGCCAGCTCCTATCAGTCGTAAGGTGGTGACAGCCGGTGTCTCCATCGTGAGGGCGCTTTCCTTTTGTGATCGTGGAGAATCTGGAGAGTAATACCTTGGCAGGATGGGAGTCTCTTTCCCAGCTCCCTCATACCAGACAGCATCCTTTTCCTGTCGACGGGGATCTCTGCAGTCTCTTGCTTTCTATTTGTAGCTCCGCTTCCCTATTTTTACTTCCTTAAAACCACAAAGCATCTCTTGTTTGGGATACCTGGATGCTTTGCACAGTGGGCTGAATTCTGCTTCCTGCTGTTTCCGCTGGCTCTCAGTTACAGTGCCATGTTTCCTTGTTCCTTTTGTGATTTTTAAAAATTTTTTTCCTGGTACTGGGAATTGAACCCAGAGGCATTCTACCTCTGAGCTACACCCCCAGCCCTGTTTTCTATTTTTACTTTGAAAAAAGAGTCTCACTACTTGCTGAGGCTGTCCTCAAACTTGGGCGATTTTCCTGTCTCATCTTCCCAAGTACTGGGATTACAAGTGTGTGCCACCAGGCCTGGCTATTTTCATGATTTTTGACCACTAGATTTTTTTTTTTTTTCATTTTTTCTTATGTTATTTGGAGTGCTGGGGATTGATCCCAGGGTATGCTAGGCAAGGGTCTTACCACTGAGCTACATCCGCAGCCCAAACACTGGATGTCTATCTGTGATTTTGTTGGCACCCGGGGGAGGGTGGGGTTCTTTCTGAGAAGACAGACTGCAGTGGGGAGTTCCCAAGGTGATGTGGTTGGAACGTGAGCTGCAGCCTGGTGCCACTCTGGCCCCTGTGGGCGCAGCTGTGGCCCGGGGAAGCCCACGCGTGAGCAGCGCACCCAGCCCTTGGGTTCTGTCCTCAAGTGTCCTCTCTGAGCGGATCCACCTCGCAGCTGGGGGGAGGAGCCTGTCTTTTGTCACCCAAAGGTCATCAAAACCCAGATTCCAGGTCCCACTGTGACAAGTGCCCTCAGGGAAGGTGCCGGCTGTGGCTCACAGATTCCAGTAGGGGCCTTTTTATGAAGGAGGGTACTGGGAATTTAACTCAAGGGCGTTCTACCTACAAGCTACACCTTCAACCCTGTTTTTTTTTTTTTTTTTTTGCGGTACTGGGGATGGAACTCAGGGGATTCTACCTCCGAGCTATACCCCCAGCCCTATTTTTTATTCTTTATTTTGAAACCGAGTCTCACTAAGTTGCGGAGTGCCTCACTAGGTAGCTGAGGCTGGCCGCGAACCCGGATCCTCCAGTCTCAGCCTCCCGAATGCTGGGATTACAAGCATGCGCCACCACGCCCGGCTCCTGTTTTTTTTTTTTATTATTTTGAAAAAAGGTCTTGCTAAATTGCTGAGGCTGGCCTCAAACCTGTGATCCTCCTATCTCAGCCTCCCAAGGACTAGGATTATAGGTACCACCATGTATGGCAGTACATCTCTCTGGTTTTGTTTTGTGTTTTTTGGTGGTACTAGGGATTGAACCCAGGGGTGTTCCACCTCTGAGCTTTACCCCCAGCCCTTTTTATTTTTAATTTTTAAGCAGGGTCTCACTAAGTTGCTGAAGCTGGTCTTGAACCTGCGGTCTTCCTATCTCAGCCTTCCAAATACGAGGATTACAGGTGGCATTGTGCCACCGTGCCCGGCTTTAGGTCTCTTTGTGTGTGTGTCACTAGGAATTGAACTCAGAGGTATTCTACCTTTGAGCTACACCCCCAGCCCAATTTTATTTCTTATTTGGAAACAGCATCTTGCTAGGTTGAAGAGAGTTTCACTGCTTGCTGAGGCTGTCCTCGAACCTGTGATCCTCTTATCTCAGCCTCCCAAGTACCGGAATTATAGGCGTGCGCCATCACTCTGCCCGGCTCTGCAGTTCTCATTTTTGACTTAGTGTTTGGCCTCAGAAGGTGCCAGGCTTTTTTCAACTCAGTGATGCACTGAAAATTTCACTTTTTTTTTTTTTGTGGTACTAGGGATTGAACCCAGAGGCATTCTACCTCTACATCTCTAGTCCTATTTTATTTTTAGTTTGAAACAAGGTCTCACTAGGTTGCCCAGGCTGGCTTTGAACCTGGAACCTTCCTGTCTCAGCCTCTTAGGTACTGGGATCACAGGTGTGTGCCACCACACCCGGCTGAAGATTTCACGTTCTGTCTTATCGACACTTGTTTTCTGGGGAGGGCCCGTCAGGTGCTGATGCCGTGGTGCTAGTCGGTGGTGCCTGTCCTGTCCATGGGTTACTGCATGCTCTGGGGCCTGGGCAGTGGGGTGTCCCCGTGAGATGCTCCGGTGGCTGGTGTGCTGTTGTGTGCCGGTGCACCGGGTAGGCTGGGGCGTCTCTGGGTGGTAGCTCCCCTGCTTTCACTTGCTTCTTGGTACTCTTTGCCGATTTCCAAACTCTCCCAGTAAACACTATATCATATGTTGTGGTCCAGTGAGAGGGCTCGGAGGCTGGACCCAGGACCGTGCAGTCCTGAGAGCTGGGCAGGGGCCTCTCACTTGTCCGTCAGGCTGTGGGGCGCACAGGGCTCAAACCCCAGCAGCCTGAAGACATTTGGGGCCCCCGCCACTCCCCCATCCTGCCTTCCTGTCTGCCTTGCGTGGGGGTCTTTCCGAGCTGATCCCCGTGGGCTGTGGCCAGTCTGACCCGCACGCTGAGCAGGGGACGCGCTTCTTGGGGGAGCGTCTCTGCACTGGCGTGGCTGCTCTGCCTGCCCGAGCTCTGCAGGTGAGGTGCAGCCTGGCCCTGGCCACCGTGTCCCCGTGCTGCTGCTGTGGTGGGTCCCCAGGGCCGCTGTCACAGCTCATTTGTGAGTGCCGGGCAGACCCGGGGCCCGGGGGCACAGTAGGAGAGGTGTCAGGCGGTCTTTCCTTTAATTTGTGGAGGAGTCTGTTTCGAGTTGACGTCTTGAGGGGCAGGCAGGGCTGAAGTTGAGCTCTGGTGAAGTACGCGCTCCTTCGCGCTCCGGGAGGCGGCGCAGCGAGGCACAGGCTGTGCGGTGCCTCGGCCAGTGCTGCCCAGGGCCGCGCACCGGGCCCGGAGCCAGGGGAGATAGGCGATGTGATCACTCTCAATTAGATTAATAGGGAATAATTAGATGTCATAAATCAAGTAATCATAGGATATTGTCATGGGAAAAATATGTAGGTAGAATTAATTAGTTTTCAAATAAAGCGTTTATTTTAATTGCTTGCAATGATGGAGCCCTTAATTGCCGATGCATCATTTTGGCCTGAGCCTTTCGGCTGTTGTAACAACGTGACGGGTTTGTTCCCTGAAGTTCTGGGGGAACAATAGAGGAGACCTCGATTTCATCACCTCACAATGAGCCTCTGCCGGGAGGTTCTGGAAACTCCCACCAGGCCGCGGGCAGCCGGCAAGTGTGGGCCGGGCTTCGGCTGGCACTGCCCGGGGCGGCTGCTGCCTGTGTGTGTGTGTGCGTGTGTGTGTGTGTGTGTGAGTGTGTGTGTGTGTGCCTGTGAGCATGTATGTGTGAGCCAGGTATGGGTATGTTCCTGTGGATGAATACCTCAGTGTGCATGCGTGTCCATGTGTAATGCATCTGTACGTGTGTGTATGTCTGCATGTCTGTGCATGTGTGTGTATCTGTGGGTATATGGGTGTGCACAAGTGAGTGCAAGCATGTGTATATGTGCATGGATGTGCATGGATGCCTGTGAGCACGTGTGTGCATACATGTGAGTGTATACATGAGCATGCACGCTAATGCTTGTGGAATATGTGTGCATGCATGTCTGTATATGAACACGTGTGTACAGATGTGTCCACCTGTGTGTATGTGGGTGTCCCCAGTGACTACAAGCATGTGTATATGTGCATGAGTGTGAGCATGTGCATGTATGAATGTGTGTGCCTGTGACCATGCACGTCTGCATGTGAATGTGAGCACATGTGAATATGTGAGCATGTGTGTGCGTTTATGTATCTGTGTGCATTTGTGGGTGTGCACATGTGAGTACGTGCATGTGTGTGAGCATGTGCAGGTGTGGATGTATGTGCGTGCATGTGAGTGTATGTGCAAGCATGCATGAATGTGCTTGTGAAATGTGTGTGTGTGCATGTTTAATATGTGAACACATGCATTTGGATGTGTCCACCTCTGTGTATGTGTGCAGATGTGTGAGTACAAGCATGTATATATGTGCATGAGTGTCATCATGTGCATGTGTGGGCTGCGTGTATACCTGTGAGCATGTATGTGCATGCACGTAACTGTGTGATCATGCTTGTAAAATGTGTGCACGTGCATGTCTGCATATGAGCACGTGTATACAGATGTGTCCACCTGTGGGTATGTTGACGTGCATGTGTAAGTGCAAGCATGCATGTATGT
Organism: Graphiurus murinus; assembly: GCA_004027655.1. Lineage (NCBI taxonomy): Eukaryota > Metazoa > Chordata > Mammalia > Rodentia > Gliridae > Graphiurus > Graphiurus murinus. The sequence goes on from PVLC010021653.1 coordinate 6,971, forward strand.
GCATGAGTGTCAGCATGTGCACGTGTACGCATATGAGTGTGAGTGCATGTACTTGTCTGTGTGTCCCTGTGCATGCGTGGCTGCAGTGCTGGGCTGCACACACATGGGAGTCTGTGCAAGGTGGCCTGTCGCACTCCACAGCCTGGGCCCCGTGGTGGGAGGGATGCCGTCCTGACCTGCTGTTCCCCGAGGCACTGTGTGTTAGCCGGGACTGTGCTCCTGGCTCCTCGTGGAGCCGGGACCTGCAGCCCTGGAGCTGCTGGCACAGTGCAGGCCGAGAGAGGCTTTCCAGGCCCCAGCTGCCTTCCTGAAGCCTCCCGCCACTCACATGTCCTCCCTCGGTCCCCAGGTGACTGCATCCTGCTCGGCATGGCAGCCCCCGTCTCACCACTGCCACCGCCAGACCCCTGCTTCGTCCTCCGAGGCACGCAGTCAGCAGTGAACACGCTGCACTTTTGTGAAGCAGCCCCGGCTCAGGGGTGCCCGCTCCTGCTCTCAGGGTGAGTAGCAGCTGCCCAGTGCAAGCCCAGGGTGGAGGTGAGGCGGGCCAGCACAGAGCCCAGCACCTGGGTGCTGGCCCGTCACCTGCCTCGCTGCACTTCCAGAGCCTCTTTGACATGCCATCCTTCTGGAACCCCCTCAGGGAGCGGGAACACACACCCCTTTGTTATAGACCATCCAGCTGTGCACTGTGGCTCACATCTGTAGTCTTGGTACTAGGGAGACAGAGAGGAGAATCACAGGTTGAGGCCAGCCTCAGCAACTTAGCAAGACCCTGTTCAAAATAAAAGGGGCCAGGATGTAGCTTAGAAGTAGACGCCCCTGGGTTCAATCCCCAGGACCAAAGCAAAGACTGTCCAGCTTGCCCCACTCTGCTCTGCAGCCCACAGCAGCAGGCATCGCCAAGCCCCCCCCCTTGGGAGACGACTGTACCCCCTGGGGCACCGAGCGGCTGGCTGTTCCTCCGTGTTCTCTGCCAGCTGATCCGCCCATATCCGCCAGCCGTGCATGGCGTCCAGGCCGGCCCAGAGCTCCCCGTCCACCGGCCTGCGCTGGGCTCTTCCCCATCAGGTCTCAGAGCGGCCTGGTGCACATCTGGAGCCTACAGACCCAGAGAGCAGTCGCCACCTTGGATGGCCATGGCGGCCAGAGTGTGACTTGGCTGCAGACGCTGCCCCAGGGGACACCGCTCCTCAGGTAGGTCACAGCCACCGTGAGTAGAGTCCCCAAGAGCCATGTGCAGCCTCCGGTGGAAACCAGGAGCTCCCCAACAGAGGCCCTGGTGGCCCCCCGGCTGCTAGCAGAATGGCCACAGCGTTGTGGGGTGCAGGGCCTGCCCCTGGCTGCGCTGCGGTGGGGCTGGGGGGGTGAGCTCGGGAGCCGCAGGGCTGGGGTCGGTGGACTCGCGGAGGACCTGGGTTGGAGCGGCAGTGATGGCATCACCTGCCGAGGGGAGGGCATGGGATGAAGGGCCTGGTGAGGAAACCGGGGGACGCGGCGGTCACTCGTGCTGAGGCTCCGGAGCCCTGGCCATGGCTCTTCACGAGGTCACAGCCGCCCGCCTGCTGGCGCACGGCGGCTTGCTTCAGCGCTCCTCCAGTGGGTGTGGTGGTGGCGCCAGCTCCCCGCCCGGGGCCCGCAGCAGCGTCTCCCGTGGCGCCTGCCTGCCCTGTCTCCTTCTTCCAAGGCTTGGGGTCTGTGTGAGAGGATGCACGAGTGCGTGTGCGTGTGTGTGTGAGAGAGAATGTATGTGAGGTATGTGAGTGTGCGTGTGTGTGTGTGAGAGAATGTGTGTATGTGAGGTATGTGAGTGTGCGTGTGTGTGAGAGAATGTGTATGTGAGGTATGTGAGTGTGTGTGAGTGTGTGTGTGAGGTATGTGAGTGTGCGTGAGTGTGTGTGTGAGGTATGTGAGTGTGAGTGTATGTGAGGTATGTGAGTGTGTGTGAGTGTGTGTGTGAGGTATGTGAGTGTGTGTGAGTGTGTGTGTGAGGTATGTGAGAGTGTGCGTGAGTGTGTGTGAGGTATGTGAGTGCGTGAATGTGTGAGGTATGTGAGTGTGCGTGAGTGTGCACGTGTGAATGAATGTCTACCTGTGAGAGTGGAGAGAGTGTGTATATGTGAGAGATTGCATCTATAGATGTGTGAGGCTGAGTGTGTAGGTGTAAGGGTGTGGGTGTGTATGTATGTATGTGAGAGTGTGTATGTGAGTGTGTATGTGTGCAAGTATATATGTCAGTGTGTGAAAGTGTGTGTATGAGAAAGTGTACATGTGTGTGAAAGTGTGTGTATGAGAATATTTGAGAGCATGAGAATGTATGTATGTATGTGAGAGGGTGGGTATCTATGAGAGTGTATGTATGTATATGTGAGTGTGTGAGAGAAAGTATATATGTGTATGAGAAAGTGGGTGTGTATGTGTGTGAGTATATATGTGAGCGTATGAGTGTGTATCTGTGAGAGTATACATGTGTGTGTGAGTACATGTATACGTGAGAGCGTGTGCGTGTGCAAGTATGTGTATGTGTGAGAATGTGCATGAGTGTGTGTGAGGGTATATGTGAGTGTGTGAGAATGTGTGAGAGTTTATATATGAGTGTGCATGAGTGTACGTGTGACAGTGTATGTATTATGTGAAGTGTGTGTATGAAAAGGGTTGTGTGTGTGTGTGTGTGTGTGTGTGTGAGGTCTCTGGTGCTGCCCCCCGCCCCGCCCTCAGCTGGCAGGGACTGCAGAGGTGGCCGTCCCTGCTGGTTCTCACCGAGCTGGCCTGTTTGGCACGGGTGTTTCTGACGCCTCTGTCTGTCCCTGGGCACTGCGGCAGGGCGTGCTGGCCGCTGGTCCCTGCTTGCTAACTGGGGTACTGGGTCAGCGGCCGCCAAGTGGATCCCCACCCGTCAAAGGACAGCCCGTGCTTCAGCAGAGGGCCTGTCACTCCAGGGAGGAGACCACGTGTGCTGAGGCAGAGAGCCCGGCCTGTGGATGTCGTGAGCGGCTGCAGGGGACTTGGGGCTGTGTTTGGGCACAGTCACCATGGCCTCGTGGTGACGTCCTTGTGGAGGTGACAGGGCTAGGGACAGGAGGTGGGCCAGGAAGGAGCAAACGGTCAACAGGCATCACGACTGCCCGCAGGGAGAGACAAGGCCCGGGCAAGGCCAGTGCTCAGGGGGCCGGCAACAAGTCCTCCTCCAGGGCACCTGGCTGCCAGAGCACACATCGTTTTCGGTCACAAGGGTCTCTGGCCCGTGCAGGGACTGTCGCTGCTGGCCCTGGGCCGCCGCCCCACAGCCTGCAGCTGCCCTCTTGGGACCCAGTGCCCTGCTCATCCAGGGTTTCTGGTGCCGTCATCTGCACGGCCCTCCGGCAGGGCGGGGGACATGGCCCTTGTAATCACAGCGCACTTACTCACAGCGCCACCACACAGGAGACAGCTGGCGGGGGCCCAGGGCCCAGGGTAGGCAGGAGGCCGAGCTGCCCCATGCACCTGCCTGGAGAGCGGGCTTCCAGACCCCACGAAGCCAGCGAGGCAGCCCCTAGGGGCCGCTTGCCCTCCAGGGCCCAGGCAGTCCTGGGCTGGGGCCCCGGCTGGAGACGGCAGGTGTGGAGTGGCCAGGTGCGTTTATGTTGTACTAGAGACCGTGGGGCTGCCTGCCATCAGCTCCAAGTGGCCCTTGAAGGAGGCCGTGCCCTTTCATGTCTAGAGGAAGCTGGAGGGGGCTGCAGTGCCGCCTGCACCTGTGCCACCACGCCACCTGCAGAGAAGTGCTAGAGTGCATGTACACACCACACACCATCACAGAGTGCACCTGAGTAACCACTGCTTGCCAAGAAGTGAGTCTGCCACCCCAGCCCCCAGCCCGCCCACCTACAGATCAGGGGGCCTAGCTACCCTTGCTTTATTTTATTTTATTTTTTGTACTAGAGGTGGAGTCCAGGGGCATTCTGTCTCCAAGCTCTATACCCCCAGCTCTTTTTTTAATGCATTATTTTGAAACAGAGTTTCATTAAGTGCTGAGGGATTCACTGAGTTGCAGAGGCTAAGCTTGAACCTGCAATCCTCCTGTCTCAGCCTCCCAAGTACTGGGATTACAGGTGTGTGCCACCATGCCCAGCTATGCTTTTTTTCTTATTTTATCAGCTTAATATATGTCTCCAAAAAGCATAGACTAGCTTTGACTGCCTTTTTCTTAAGTAAAACCAGAGCCATAAGGAAGAGCTTCCTCTGCCTCTGACTTCCATCCCTTGCTCTAAGCTCTGCCCTGCCCCCTGTGGTACCTATGGCCCAGTTTGTGGTGGTGGTGGCTGTTTCCGGGTGGTCACTAGATGCACCCCATCACTCACCACCTCCTGTCCTGAGGTCGAGGTTGTCCACTTGGGCTGTTGGGAAGGCTCTCGTGGAGGCTCCCGGTGCCCGGGTGCACAGGCGTCTGAGGGCTGGGACTTGTCAGCAGACGCCCGTCTGCACCCCGAAGCAAGAGTGCCCCACCCCTGCATTCCCCTCAGCATGGGTGCTTCTGGGCCTGGATTGATGGTGGACCCTCTTTCTGCGTTTATCAGCCATTTGGAGGAACTCTTGTATGTGTATGTGTGTGTATTAGAGCGGATTGAACCCAAGGATGCTCTGCCTCTGAGCTGCAATCCCAGCCCTTTTATTGTTTTTTATTTTTTAATTTTTTTGGGTGGTACTGGGGATGGAACCCAGGGACATTCTACCTCCAAGTTATACCCCCAGACCTATTTTATTCTTTTATTTGGAAACAGGGTCTCACTAAATTGCAGAGGGCCTAAATTGCTGAGGCTGGTCTTGAACCTGCAATCCTCCTGTCTCAACCTCCCAAGTACTGGGATTACAAGTGTGTGCCACCACGCCCAGCTAATCCCAGGCCTTTTAATTAATTTATTTTTTATTTCGAAATAGTCTCTCAGATTGCTGAGGCTGGCCTTGAACTTCCAATTCTCCTGTCTCAGCCTCTCAAGTACTGGAATTACAGCCTGGCGCCACCACACCCAACAAACTCCCTCTTAAATACCTCTTTGATTTCTTGCCCATTTCCCTGTCAGATTGACTGCCTTTTCCTTATTAATATATCAAGTTCTTTTTAATATTCTAGATATGATATTTTTATATCACAAACAAGGCTTACATTTTTTCACTCTCTTAGTAGTGGTGCCTTTCTTTCTTTCCTTTTTTTCTTGTGGTACGGGGATTGAACCCAGAGTCCTTCTATCTCTCAGCTATATCCCCAACTCTTTTTTATTTTTCATTGAAATAGGGTGTCACTAAGTTTCTGAGGGTCTTGCTAAGCTGTTGAGACTGGCCTTGAACCTGTGATCCTCCTGTCTCAGCCTCCCAAATACTGGGATTACAGTTGTGTGCCACCATGCCAGCTCTTGATGGTGTCTTCAGTGAACAGTTTCGTGGCAGAGTCTTGTTTGCTAGACTTGCCCCTGTGGTCAGGCTTTGGGGTGTGGTATGTGCAAGGGGAGCCCTGTGCCCACCAAGGCCGGGGAGGCCCCTCCCTGACTGCTAGGATGTGCTGCTGCTCCTTTGAGATCAGGGTTCTTGGGGACTCACTGCTGTGTGCAGTGCAGGCTCGGTGTGTCCAGAGGGAGACCCGGGGGCCCCATCGTCCCTTCCCTCAGCCCCTCCAGATTCAGCCATGCTGCTGTCTGAGGTCACGGACTGGAAGGAGGGCTGCAGGGAGAGGTGCTGGCTGCGGAGGCGGTGGGAGAGGCAGGCGGTAGGCAGGAGGTAGGGAGGTTGGGAGGTCGGCCGCACCAGGCAAACCAGCTCACTGTTGAGATGTTAATAAATAGCTGGAAGACAATGGGAGCCAGGGTTTTCCCTGAGAAGAGAGAGTGACAGCTGGGTGTGATGATGTAGCCCAGGACTCAGGAGGCTGAGTCAGGAGGATCACAGCTTCGAGGCCAGCCTCAGCAACTTAGCAAGACCTTGTTTCAAAATAAAAAATGTGTGGCTCAGAGGTAGAATGCCCCTGGGTTCAGTCCTCAGAAACACACACACACACTTACACACACATCACTGTGGGAAAGACCTGAGTGGGACTGTTTGGGGTCACCGACCCTGTGAGGAGGAGGAGGGAGACTGGTGCGCGTTTGCGGCACGTGGAGCAGGCAGGCCAAGGGAGGGGTCGCCAGCACGTGCCACGGAGCACCCACCTTCCCAGGCTGTGTCCCGCACAGGCGCCTTGCGCCCGGGTGTGGGCGGCGGGGCAGGCCCCTCCTTGGCTGAGGTCCCTGGCCTGCCACTCGCTGCTCCCAGGTCTCAAGGTCTCTCCTGATTTGTCAGCCAGGGCCGTGACCAGCGGCTGTGCCTGTGGGACCTGGCGGAGGGCAGGAGCGCCGTGGTGGACTCAGTGCGTCTGGAGAGTGCCGGCTTCTGCAGGAGCTCCATCCTGGCCGAGGGCCAGCCGCGCTGGATGCTGGCTGTGCCGGGGAAGGGCAGTGAAGAGGTGAGACCCCGGGCTCCGGGCGCTGGGGACTGCCCCGGCAGGCGCGCTCGTCCTCCCTGCTGGGTGTGGACCCGCCGCAGACTGCAGCTCCGTCTCGGTGGGTCACCTGGGAGGTGGGCTTGGCGGTGAGAATCAGGAAGGGACCCAGAGGAGGGACCGCATCTGAGAGGCCTCGGTCCCCAGCGCAGTGCTACCCAGGAGGAGAGAGACTTGAGACACGGCTGAGTGTCAGGCCCAAGGGCCCTACGCACAACTGGGGGAGAAGCTACTCAGGTCCTGCTGCCACCTGAATTGCAGCAGGAGGGCCGTGCAGGTGACTGGCAGGAGGTGGTGGACAGGATGCCAAGGCCCTGGCGAGGTCAGGAAGGCCCTATAGTGGCGACCATAGTCTCGGAGACAGAGAGCCGGAGGTCCTGGTCAGGTGGCACTGGGGCCAGAGTGACCAGAGGCCTTGGCGATGTGGGACCGGTCAGTCTGCGGGATGGCGTCCACATTTGCAGGGACGTAGGGAGAGGGGGCGGCCACGGGAGGAGGGCAGGCTGCCGAAGGGGGTGGAGAAGAGCCCGGAGTGGCAGGTGGGCAGCGTGGCGCACGCCTGTGATCCCAGTACTTGGGAGGCTAAGAAGGGAGGAACTCAGGTTTGAGGCCAGCATGAGGTAACTTAGCATGACCCTGTTTTGAAATAACAAATAAAGTAGACCCCTGCGTTCAATCCCTAGCACCACAAACAACAAAAAGAACCCAAGAGCAGCGCTCTTTAGGCTTGGTATGTGTGCAGGACGCTGCTCCAGGACCCGGGGGGGGGCAGGGGCTCCTGTCCATCTGTCCCTGTGGCCATGGTCCTCTGTGGCCTGCGGTGCTGGGCAGGGCGGCTCCCGCCGGTGCTGGCAGATCAGGCCCCGAGCCTGCAGGTAGGTTTGGCCCCTGCCCAAGAAAAGTTTTGTCTTCAAGCAGATCCAGTTCATAAATAATGAGATAGGAACAGGCATTTATTTGTTCATGATTGCATTTAAATCACCAATTAGGAGCTACATACACTTTTCTTGCCAATTTGCCAAAAACCTGTTAAAAGTTTTATTAATGTGAGGAGGAGAGTGTGCGTGCTCCTGGACAGCGGAAGCAGGCGGTGCCAGGTCCTGCCAAGCCACAGACCCACAGAATGACATCCGAGGCCCGAGAGCTCGCCTGTGCTCCACAGTGCCACCGCAGCCTCCCCGGAGGCCACACGTCCCTGGTGGCGGTGACCGGCCTCCTGGCTGGCTCTCCCACAGGAGCGTCCCAGCGGGGCCCTGGCACGTCCTGGGAAGAGGATTGCCTCCACGTTCCCACCTGGAATCTGCCTGAGCGGGCCCTGGAAGGTCCGTGCTGGCCGGTGCTCAGGCAGTGCCGTCTGGGTGGCCGCACTTGCCCAAGCCCAGCATTTTCCCTTCTGGAAACAAAAGCTGCAGTTGGGTGCCAGATGGAAAGCTCTGGTGTCTGTAGGAGGCTCTGTGCACGGTGAGGGCAGGGGCTCCCCACCACCCCCAGAGACAAGGCTGGGGCTCAGCCAGTGCTGCCACCCCACGCCCCTCCTGCAGGCCCCAGCTCCTGCTCTCAGGTGGCTTTAGACCTCGAGCTTCACCGTCCTTCCCCGAACTTGGAGAATTGCTGCGCACCGAAAGCCCAGTGCTCCTCTCCAAGCCTCCTGCCACTTGAGGCCTCGTCCCCTTCATGGTGACACTGTCCACGCCCTGCTCCTGCCCACCAGGCTATGCCCCGAAGCCCCTGGTTTCTGGAAGGGCTTCCGTGCATGCACAAGGCTGTGTGTGTGTACACACGTATTCGTATGTTCACGCATGTAAAGGCAGGAGCTCTGAGACTTACCTTCTGCAGAGGTGGAACTGGAAGCACCGAGCCGTCCTTGCCCTGGTGCTCAGCGGGGGCCACGCCTGGCCATCAGAGGCTGAGCCACCTCGGGGGCCCCCGGGAGAACAGCTGCTGGGAAGCACATGGCGCAGCCTGTCAGTGGTGGGCGCAGAGGCAGGACTCTAGCTGAGAGTCCAGGCCGTGTGCCCGGCTTTCCACCCTGGGCACCACCCCCTAGATCTAGAAGTCAGACCTGGGTCCAGGCACCTTCTCCTGTTGGTCAGCAGGGCAGTGTAGCACTCACCTGCGCAGGCACTGACCCTCAGACATTTTCCTCCATCGTGGCCTGGGAGGCTGGGCCGGGCGGTGTGAGTTCCCAACCTGTCTGGACCGCAGGCCCCTTGTATATAAGCCTAAGGGCGCGCCGTGTAGGCTGGTCTTTCTGTCCAGGTGGCTGCGTGCTGATGCGCTGCCCTCACTGTTGCCTGGGGAAGTTCAGGGCCAGCAGAGCCCCTCAGTCCACACGGTGACGGCAGAGGGCACAGACGGACCCCACTTATATTGAACCACGTGGCAGGAACACGAGGCGGAGCGTCTGGCGGGCCCTGTGTGCGTGTCCAGGAACCCCCGGCTCCTTGGGCCTGTCCCTAGTGGGCAAAGGGAGTGCAGGCCCTCGCTTGGGGGTGCAGACGGTGGGCGTCCCGACTCTGGTCTGCGCGCACTCATATCTGCATCTGTGTCTCCAGGCCTCCCCTGGCCACAAGAGATGGTGCCAGGCACCAGCTGGTCAGCAGGTGGACAGCTCATTGGGGCTGACAGTCCAGAGTCACAGGGCATGTCTTCCAGCCCAGGTGTGGGAGGGTGGGGCTCCCCCGCAGCCCAGGTACCTGAGGGAGGCGCGCAGGGCCTGGGAAGCCAGCTGGGGTCCACCCGTGCACCCTGCTCACATGAGGCTTAGGCCGTCCTCGGGTCCCAGGGCCTGTGTGTGTCTTCACACCATTTGATGAGCCCGAGGGTTCAGAGTGACCCCTGTGTAAAACCTACACCAGGAAAGAGAGGCAAACAGGACAGGGAGTGGCTCTGCAAAATGGAGAGGCCAGAGGTGGCCACCAGACGGTGACGGCCGGTCAGTCAGGAGTAACGCACGTGTCTGTTTCGCAACAGTTCCCCCCCCCCCCCGCAGCACTCGAGCACACGAGCCTGTGCAGCCTAATTAGGCCTCCGGTCCCTACGGGGAGGGGAGCAGACAGAAACTCGCAGCGGCCTTGGCTAATCGCCTTAAAAGTCTCTTGTTTGTATAGCACAAGCCTTGGCGTCGGCCCAGCTCGACTTGTTTTCTTGCTGTCAGGTTCAGATTCTGGAGATGCCATCCAAGACGTCAGTGTGCACCCTGAAGCCGGAGGCAGGTGCCAAGCTGGGCATGCCCATGTGCCTGGGGCCCTGGCAGGTAAGCAGCCTTGGTGGCCACGCCCAGGGCCACACCCGCCTGGCCTGAGTCATGGACCATTCCGGATTCGGATTCGATTTGTCCTCAAACCAATCGGCCAGTACCCCCGCCAGAGAACGCGTGCCAGCTGCCCTGCGAGCTCAGGCCCCGGCTCCCCGGCACCCTCCTGCGGGCAGAGCGGGTGGGAGGAGGGTCTGGCAGGGTGCTGGCCCTTCCCCTGCAGCGCCTAACCCTAACCCTAACCAGGTCCCAGGCTCCACCGAGGCCAGAATGCTGACTAACCTCGACAAGCCTGCGCGCGCGGCCCTTGCCACATTGGGGATTAACTTTTGTTCCTCCTTCGCCTCTTAGAGGCAGAGGGCTTAATGTGATGACCTTCCCTGCGGCCACTCTGGCAGTTTCTGATCTGCAGCCATTTCCTTCTTCCTTGGCTATATCTTCTGGCCAGCAAAGGGCAGGAGGCATCTCCTGGGGTTGGCAGCAGAAGCAGGGCCCAGGCTCTTCCCCCAACAACCTCGCTGGCCACGCCCTGGTCGGCACTGGCTCATTGCTGAGTTTCCCTCCTGGGGTCACTGGTGGCCACAGCAAAGCAGGTGGTTGAGTGTGTTCCCTTGCACAGAATCCCAGAAACCCCAGCCCTAAGCAGCTTCCCGCACAGCACCTGTGGCGGGCAGGCGGCCCCCGAGTGGGCACGTCACACCCTCGGTGAGCAGCCGGCCATCTGCAGGCTCTCTGCCTAGTCCTCTTCAGGGCTAGGGCCCCTCCGGCCGGGCCTCAGTCGGGCAGGAGCAGTTCCTGCCCCTTGGCTGCTTGCCTCTCTGAACTCTTCCTAGAGTTAGACAAGACGGGCCTGTGCAGCTTGGGGTACCTGCATGCCCCACAGAACCCCTGGGGTACACACCCCAAAGGCCCCGCCCGAGTAGGAAGAGTGCTGGTCTTTCTTGCAGTTGGTGCCCGCCCACCTGCAGTGTCTTGACCAGGAAGGTTCAAGCTCGGATGTGCGATCTCTAAAAAGCCGATCCTAGCTGAGCATGGTGATGCACACCTAAAATCCCAGTACTTGGAAGACCAAGACAGGAGGATCTCAAGTTCAAGGCCAGCTTTGGTATCTTGGCAAGACTGTTTCAAAATTTAAAAAAAATAAAGAGCTAGGAGTGTAGCTCAGAGGTAGAATGCCCCAGGGTTCAATCCCCAGTACCACAAACATACACACACAAAGCTGATCCTGGGGTGTTGCCACCTTCTGCTGCAGCCTCTTGGTGAGAACCCCACCTTGGGAGAGGGATTGAGGAGCGGGGGGGGGGCGGAGATTCACTCAAGAGACAAGGCACGGAGAGCTGCCCGGTTTGTAGCCAGGGCTCAGCATCTGTGGCGGAGCCTGGGTCTTTGGCCTCAGAGTGTCCAGGTGGGGCTCCCAGGGTTCACGGGCACTTCCCTGGAAGACCAGTGCCCACCCACTACACATGCCCTGCCAAGTGCCCCAGGTGTGACCACAGGCTCCCCGTCCTCGGGCAGGACCTCCGAGCTACACCCCTCCTGTTCCGCTCCCTGGGGAACGTGGGCCATTGCACAATCATGTAAAAATTCCAGCAGAAAAATGTGTAGAAAGGGATGTACAAACTTGTTAAGGTAATTAATAGAGTTGACAGAAGGACAAATCACAGTTTTGTTGGCGATAGGGATCCAACAGGAAGCCTTCAGCTGAGAAAAGCCTAGGGTAACTTGGAATGCCCTCTTCTCTTGAGCGTGAACGTCTGGATTGTAAACTTATTAATCCAAGTGTGCTAAAGTGACCAGACTTGGCATTTGTTCCTGAAACACTCAAGTGTATTATTTTTTTTTTTCCCTCAGAGAGGCTGATATGCATTGTTTATTATTGCATAAAATATCAGGATCTATGTTTTTTGTTTGGTTGGTTTGGTTCAGTCCTGGGGACTGAACCCAGAGGCATTCTATTTCAAGGCTACACCCCCAGCCCTTTTAAAAAATTTTTGTCTTGAAGCCGGGCATGGTGGCGCACGCTTGTAATCCCAGCATTTGGGAGGCTGAAACCAGAGGATCCGGGTTCACAGCCAGTCTCAGCTACCTAGTGAGGCACTCCACAACTTAGTGAGACCCTGTTTCAAAATAAAGAATTAAAAAATAAGGCTGGGGGTGTAGCTTGGAGGTAGAATGCCCCTGAGTTCAATCCCCAGTACCGAAAAAAAAAAAAAATTGTCTTGAAACAGGGTCTTGCTAGGTTGCTGAGAGTCTTGATGAGACTGGCCTCAAATCTGTGATCCTCCCGTCTCAGCCTCCCAGGTCCTGGGGTAACAGGCTTGCGCCACCTCGTCCAGCCAAAGGTCAGACCCGAGGGCAGTGTGGTAGGCATGGGGCTTCCCAGCCCCACAGTCTCTGGGCCCCTCCAGAGGGAGGAGCCAGAGAAAAACAGATCAGAACATCTTCAGACAGTCACCCCTGCAGGGGTGGACAGCAGGAAGGCTGTGGCCACCAGGGGTCACCTGGCCACGAGAGCCCCTGGTGACAGTCACTGGGAGGCTGTGGGGACCCAGGGCACAGCAGAAAGTGCAGTGACCAGGTGCAGGACAAGCCCTTCTAAGCCAGGCTGGCTGTGGCTGGGCAGGCCCATGGAACCATGACAGAGGAGCTGTCACATGTGGTCCCTGAGGGCCAGGCGCTCAGACCTGAGGCCACCACTTAGGAGTCTGGCAAGCCTCCCTCCTCCTCTTGTGTATGTGAACTGGAGTCACCATCAGGGTGTCATCTGCATCCAAGCTGCTCGACGTGTCCTGGTAACTGTGTCCTGCCTGTCCCTGCTGCAGTCACCCCTCCAGATCAGAGCTGGCCCGCAGTGGCCCTGTGCCTGGCTCCTCGGCTGCCATCATGCCATACCCCCAGCCTTGGCCTTTCACACACACACACCCCCTTTTGAGACAGAGTCTCACTATATTGCGCAGTCTGGCCTCGAACCTCTGAGCTCTAGTGATCCTCCTGCCTCAGCCTCCCACGCAGCTGGGACTGCAGTGTGCGGCACTATGCCAGGTCCTCTGCCACCAAGGAGAGGTCTCGTCCTCGTGCTGTTTGAGGATGCAGCACCTGCTTCTTAGGCACACGTTGTAGACCTCCGGCCATCGGCGGCGCCCTGCCTGGCCACGCAAGGTTTCTCTTGGGCGGCCGCTTGGTGCCGGGACTGATGGCTGCATCCCCCAGGGTGACCTGGAATCCTGCAGTGCTCTTCTTCTGCAGTCATTTCAGAGGCTAAATAAACGAGGCGTCTGCCCCGGGTGCGCAGCCCTCTGGCCCCCCGCCCTCATTCATCACCGTAGCGAGGGCCGCCAGAGCCCGCGCACCAGCCTGCCAGGGCGGGGGCTTCCGCAGCCTCGCTGACAAAGCACGAAAGGTCATTTTTCATTGAGCTGGAGCTTGTGATTTTCCTGGCACACCAAACACTCTAGACAGGTGACCATCACTAATGGGGGCGGCCTCGGGTTCCTGGCCTCAGGACAGGAGGCAGGTGAACGGGTCCCTGGCAGCCTCCAAGGTGCCGGCAGATGCCCAGCACTGCCCATTCGGGCAGAATCCAGTACAGGCAGCTGCTGGGCCACCGGCTGGTAAGAAGCAGTGTGGCTGCCAGGCGTGGTGGCACACACTTACACACTGGTAATCCTAGTACTTGGGAGGCTGAAATAGTATTACAGGTTCAAGACCAGCCTCAGCAACTTAGACCCTGTTGCAAAATTAAAACAGGGCTGGGTGTATAGCTCAGAGTAGAATGCCCCTGGGTTCAGTCTCGCTTCTCTCTCTCTCTCTCTCTCTCTCTCTCTCTCTCTCTCTCTCTCTCTCTTTCTCAGTGGCCAGGCCCTGGGGAGCTCTGCTGGGCTGCTCAGGGCTCTGTGCCCTCCTGCCCTTCTGGCTCAGCGGCAGCCCTGCCAAGACCATGTGGGTGGTGTTGGCCACCAAGGGTGGTATGCAGCAGGAAGTTGGGGTGCAGAGCCCAGTGCTGTCATGGGGCCACAAGGAGCGCACAGGAAGCCGCTCCCCAGAGGGCTCCCCACCCCTGGTCGCTTGTCTTCAGAGCGCAAAACTCACCGGAGGCCGGCCCTTCCCGGCGCTGACCACTGCTTTTCCTCACAGGCCGACACTGGTCCCCGCCCGCTCCTTCTGGCCGGCTACGAGGATGGATCGGTGGCCCTGTGGGACGTCTCGGAGCGGAAGATGTGCAGCCGCATTGCCTGCCACGAGGAGCCGGTCATGGGCCTTGACTTCGACTCCCAGAAGGCCCGGGGCGTCTCGGGCTCCGCAGGGAGGGCGCTGGCTGTCTGGAGCCTGGACGGGCGGCAGGCCCTGCAGGTCAGTGCGCCGCGCCCTGGGCTCATTTATCCTGCACTGCACTAACAGTCTGATAGGCTGAGACAATATTTAGGCATGAAGAGGAGCAGCCGCAGATCCCCGGCTAATTAATCACTCGGAGGCGGTGCGGGACGGCTGGCCACGGCGGGCGCAGGAGGAAGGGGGCGTGGGCGCGGGCCAGCCACTCACATGGTTTGGGTTTCTCCCAGACCCTGGGTTCACAGCCGTCACGTCTTGTCCATCTAGAGAAAGGCACGTAGAGCCCAGGCAGACCCAGGCCCCCTTGTGAAAACTCCAAGGAGGAATTTGGTCGGTACGGAACTGATTAATCAAGAAGAAGAAAAAAAAGTCTGGAAAGCTCTGCAGAGCCGTGGCCCCAGTGGTGGTCTGCAGCTGGCCCCAGGGAGGCCACTGCTCATGGGAGGCAGGAGTGCCACCAGCACGGTGGGAGGCCCAGGTCCGAGGTGTCTGGAGGGCTGTCCAGCTGGTGTGGCTCAATGTCCTGGTGTCTCGGCCTGGGCCTGTGGCCATGGTGCCCGGCAAGGGTGGCCCTGCCTGCGCGCTGCACCTTAGGTCAGTGCCTGCCCTCCTCTGGCCATGGTGGTCCAGGCCCTCCCACGGTGGGGAGCTGGCTCCAGAAGCCTCAGCACGCAGCCCAGGCCCTCAGACACACGGGGAAGGAGCCCACACCAGTCAGAAGTCTGAGCAGCAGCCAGGGCCCTGTGGGCCTCACCGAACCTGGGGTGCAGCTGGGGCATTATGAGGTCACTGGGAGAAGGACCAAGCGAAGACAGCAGGGCAGGGCCTACTGGGCGGGGAGGAGTCCTCGGCAAGAGGGAAGCTGGAAGTGGAGCAGGGTGGCCCACGCCTGTAATCCCAGCATTTGGGAGGCTGAGACAGGAGGATCACAGGTTTGAGGCCAGCCTCAGCAACATAGCAACCCTGTTTTGCTTTGTTTTTGTAGTACTAGGAATTTATTCCAGGGGCATTCTACCTGTGAGCCACACCCTGGGTAATCCCAGCCCTTAACGATCTCACTAGGCTGATGAGACTCTCATTAAGTTGCTAAGGCTAGTCTTGAACCTGCAGTCTTCTTGTCTCAGTCTCTCAAGTACTGGGATTACAGGCATGCACCACCACACCCAGGGAGACTCTCTTTCAAAACAAAACAGAAAGGGCTGGGGTTGTAGCTCAGGTAGAGCGCTCCTGGATTCCATCCCCAGTAACCAACACGCATAAGAGCTAAGGGTATATCCGAGAGGTAGAACATCCTGGGTTCAACCCGCAGTTCCAGACACACAAAAGAAAAAGCCGAAGGGGCTCCTGAGAAGACGAGACGCAGAGGTGGCCTGGGGTGGGGAGGCCTGGGAGCCGGGCAGCGCCCTGACCCCAGATGGCACGCAGGGCCGCAGGTGAGGCGGGCTCGGGGCACACTGGAGAGCGGGCCTGCTGGGGGCTCACACTCCCAGGCACCACCTTCTTGGGGGAGCAGCCTGTGCTGGGCACACGGTAGACTGGGGTGTCCTGCTGTCGCCTGTCTGTCTGTCAGCATCCCAGAGAGGCCCACCCAGGCCCCGCTGCGAGGGACGGGCTTCTCGTGCTCTGCCGAGGGGGCGTCTCCCAGGCCGCAGATCTCGACCTGGGTGCTGAGTGGGTGCAAAGCTGTCATTCAGAAGGTCACCGTGGAATTGGAGCCTGGGCCCCTCCGGGCAGGGTGTGTGTGCTCTGAACTGCCGCCAGGCGAGCAAGGGAGGCCCCCTGCACCCCCCATTCATTGAGCTTGGTGGGGGGGCCCAGCATCACCCCCACCCCATGGAATGGTGTTCATCGCCCTGTGGCTTGACCTTTACCAGGCTGACTTTGCAAAGGGCTCCCAGGGAGTTGGGGGGCTGCCCAGCACCCAGGCCCCGGGAAGGGGCTGTCCTAGCCCGATCTACGTGGTCTCCCCTGGCGTGTTTGGGAAACAGCTGCTGGAACTTAAGACTTAAATTTATGGGGTATGTTCCAGTTCAGAGATGAACTTTTACTCTACTAATGAATCGAAAAGTTGAAGCAGAAGGGGGGCCAGGAGCCGCAGCCTGGAAGTGGCTGGGGCGCTGGTGGGTGCGGGGCAGGGCCTGGCCCAGCCTCCCACATCAAAGCAGGCTGAGCGCCCTCCTGGGACGTGTTCCACGCCCTGGCTGCGGCCCTTGAGGCTTCAGGTTCCGTAAAGCCCAGGCTTCTGGGGAGACAGCATGCTGGCCCCCTTTAGGAGGGGCCGTCTAAGGGCACCCCAACACCTGGGAGAAGGTGTCATGCCCTCAGGCCACGGACACCCTCCCCTGGCCAGGTGCAGCAGCACGGCTGCCCTCTTGGCTTAGGAGCCTTACGGGCACAGATGTGCCTTCCTCCTGTCCTCCTGCAGAAACCTCTAATGGGCCCAGATCAGTCTCTCTCGGGCGGCGCTGGAGCAGAGCGGTGGGCGAGATTCCCGCAGCAGAGCGCGGGTAATCAGAGCCAGATGGCTGCCGCGCACATTCCTGGCACCTGAGGTCATGCGCTGAGAGGGCCACTGGTGGCCAGAGAGCCTTCCTGCGGGGGCCCGTCGGGGCGTGGCGGTGACCAGGACGACACCCAGGAGTACCTCACATCCTTGGTGTCACCAGAGCCGTGTGCCGCCACCGAGGCGGCTTTCCCGCCAACCGCTGCTTTGGGGTTGGCTGCCATCAGATACAGGTGGTCCGCAGCCCTGTTCCTCCCTCCCACGCTCCGGCAGGGCCCATGGCCTTGAAGCAGGGACTGATTTACAGCCAGTAGTATTTTTAGGTCTTCAAGTAATAATGAGGCTCCCCGGGCTGGGAGGGGACCCGCCATGCGGTCCCCGCACCTCACCCAGCCAGCATCTGGGCTGCACCACAGTCCTGGCTGCCCTCCCCCTTCTCCCTGCCTCCAGAAGACTGCAGGCCCGGGGCCAGCTGCCATGCACCCAGAGCTCTCACACCCTGGAACAGGAGCCCAGGCCTGCCTCGGGATCAAGGGCCCAGCCCAGCCCTCTACCTGTACCAGGATCGCGGTGCAGGGGGCTTTGGCCGTGTCCCTGCCGCCCCCCACGGCCAGGTCCTCCATCCTTGGGAACGCAGCCCCCAGGACGGGTGCGAGCCTCTCCATTTAGGTCTCCATGTAGGCTCTGCCCCCGCTCAGTACCTCGCAGGACCCCGGCCCTCTGGGCTCTGTCTTGATGGCATTGCCTGTTCCAGGAGAGCCTGTGGTGGGTGTGGAGTCCTTCCTGTCCCAGGGGGCAGTGGCCTCCCCACTAGTCGGTCAGGGTAGCCAGGCCCCTGCGCAGGAGCTGGACATCTGGCCTGGGGGCGCCCTCTGCCCTGCACTCCCCCCCCCCCACCTGTGAAGCCTCCGTTCAGGGCCCCGTGGGCTCTCCTGCTTGCCTCGGATCTAGTGTTCAGCAAGACACGGGGGTTTTGTTTTGCGGCACTGGGGATTGAGCCCAGGGGCGTTCTACTCTGAGCTGCACACCAGCCCTTTGTATTTATTTTGAAACAGGGTCTCTGATAGGTTTCTACACCTGGCCTCAAACCTGTTATCCTCCTGTCTCAGCTTCCCGAATACTGGGATTAAGGCCCTGTGCCACCATGCCCAGCTAGGGTACAGGTTTAAAACGCCACTTTTCTTCCAAGGAAACACACAATTAGGAAACTTCTAGAAAGAGGGGACAGTGTGGAAGTGGCCCTGAGACTCTGTGTAAGGATTCCCTCCGGGCCTGCTGCTCAGCGCACCAGGCCCCTCTCTCTCCTGAGGCGGGCAGGGTCGTGCAAGGCGATGGATGGATGGGTGGGTGGCGGGTGGAGGCGAGGACTGGAGAGGAGTCTGGTATGGAGGACCAGGGAGGGGCCGGAGGCAAGCAGCGGGCGCTGACGGTGCGGTTCAGAGCCCTGAAACCGCCACTCGGGAGCCGGGCAGCGGAGCGGGGGATGCAGCCACTGTAGGTTGTGGCCAGGTTCTCATCAGGAGAGGCTCCTCGCTTGTCTCGAGGGGAAGACTGAATCCTGAATGGGAGCCGGTTTACCAGATGCCCTCGCTGCGTCTCAGCCTGCCAGGGCTTTCCTGGTTCAAGGTCCTTCCTCCCTGCCTCCTGTCCCTTCCCTCCTTTGTGTGATACTGGGTGTTCTTCCTCTGAGCTATACACCTAATCCTATTTTATTATTACTATTTTTTAAATTTCGAAGCAGAGTCTTGTTAAATTATTGAGTGCTGGCCACAAACCTGCAATCTTCCTGTCTCAACCTCCCAAGAATTGGGATTACAGGCATGTGCTACCATGGCTCTCTCGCGCTCGCTCTCGCTCTCTCTCTCTTTAACATTAATTATAACCAGGCACAGTGGTGTAGGCCTCTAGTCCCAGCAGCATGGAAAGCTGAAGCAGGACATTTATATGAGCTTGAAGGGTTTGAGCCAGCCGGTACAATACAAGAAACCCTGTCTCGAAAGTAAGTAAGTGGTGGCAGACACCTGTAATCCCAGTACTTGGGAGGCTGAGACAGGAGGATTTTACATTCAAGGACAGCCTCTGCAACTTAGTGAGTTCCTCAGCCACTTAGGGAGACTCTGTTTCAAAATAAAAGTAAAAATGGCTGGGGCTGCAGCTCAGAGATAGAATGCCCTGGGTTCAATCCCCAGCACCGTATTTTGCCATCGGCCCGGTACTGCCCTTTCTGTTCCCAGTCAGTGTTTGTTATCTGTGGAAGTCTACGTTTTTCCAATTCACCAACTGTCTTCCTGCCTCCCGTGCTGTCTGGGTTCCAGCCCTCCTTTTGACTTGTGAGTTACAGGGCCAGCCCCGCCCCGGACCCCACACCAGGAGCTGTCCTGTCGTCTCTGTCGCCCTCACCTTCAGGCAGACCCTGGGTTTTTTGTTTTTTTGTTTTTTTTTTTTCTTTTTGCTGCTGAGCTGATTAGTGTTCGTATGGTTCCAAATGTTTGATCCCCCTCCCAGTTATCTTTTAGTCTTTAAATTCTAACTTAATTACATTGTGGTCGGAGAACAAGGTCTGAATGATATCAGTTCTTTGAAATTCTTGGAGGGCCCGTCCAGTTTGCATAAGCATTCCATATGTGCTTGAAAAGAAAGTTCCTCCTGCCGCACATGTAAACACCGATCAGGGCTGCAGCGGCCCGAAGGTGCAGGTGGCCCTCAGGCTGGGGTACCTCCGAGCTACACCCCCAGCCCTATTTTTATCCTTTATTTTAAAGCAGGGTCTCACTAAGTTTCGGAGGCCTCATCAAGTAGCTGAAGCTGGCCATGAACCTCCGATGTTCATATCTCAGCCTCCCAAGTACTGAGATTACAAGTGTACACCACCATGCCTGGCTTTATTTATTTGTTTGTTTGTTTGTTTATTTATTTATTTTTGCAGTACCTGGGATTGAACCCAGGGGCATTCTACCTCTGAGCTACACTCCAGCCCTATTTTTTTTTTTTTTTTTTTTGCAGTACTGGGGATTGAACCCAGGGGCATTCTACCTCCGAGCTATACCCCCAGCCCTATTTTTTATTCTTTATTTGGAAACAGGGTCTCACTAAGTTGCAGAGTGCCTCACTAGGTAACTGAGGCTGGCCGAGAACCCAGATCCTCCAGTCTCAGCCTCCCAAATGCTGGGATTACAAGCGTGTGCCACCACGCCCGGCCCTGGGCCCACCTTTCTGGCTTCTGAGAATTGAGCTCCAGCCTCGGCACCTTCCGCGGTGCGGGTCTATCCCACATATGTTGACACAAGGTATCTTCATTTTAATCCAGCCCAAGTGTTTTCTCTCTTCCTTTGTGATTTCTTCGATCCATGGGTTCCTTAGAAGTCTATTGGTTAATTTCCAAATATGTGTTGATTTTATAGATATTTTAGTGTAGTGAAATCTGCTGTATAGTCTTGGCATTTAGAAGCTCATGGGGGCTGGCTGTGGCCAGCGCATGGTGTGTTGGGAGCTGACCACATGTTTCCTGGAGGTCAGTGCTCTGCAGTTGATGGGCAGAGACTTGTCAGCATGACTTAGGGCCCTCAAGCCTGTCCTTCAGCTTCACTACCCATGCATCCCGATTCATTCTTTCTTTCTTTCCTTCCTTTCTCTTTCTTCGTTTCTTTCTTTCTCTCCTCTTCCTCCTCCTCCTCCTCCTCCTCCTCCTCCTCCTCCTCCTCCTCCTCCTAGTTTTCGTTTTCTTGGGGGGAGTTAGTACTGGAAGTTGAACCTAGAGGCATTCTACCTTGAAGCTATACCCCCAAGCCTATTTTATTTTTTATTTTGAAACAGAGTCTCACTAAGTTGTGGAGAGCCTCCGAGTTTGCAGCCAGCCTCAGCTACTTAGTAAGACTCTCCGCAACTTAGTGAGACCCTGTTTCAAAATAAAGAATAAAAAATAGGACTGGGGAGCCGGGCGTGGTGGCGCACGCTTGTAATCCCAGCATTCGGGAGGCTGAAACCGGAGGATCCGGGTTCGCGGCCAGCCTCAGCTACCTAGTGAGGCACTCCGCAACTTAGTGAGACTCGGTTTCAAAATAAAGAATAAAAAATAGGGCTGGGGGTGTAGCTCGGAGGTAGAATGCCCCTGAGTTCAA
>PVLC010021654.1:0-27684 GCA_004027655.1 Graphiurus murinus
CAGAGGGGGGTGCTGTTCTGGGGGGGGGATGCTGCCCCAGCGGGGATGCTGTGGTGGGGGGATGCTGCCCCGGGGGGGATGCTGTCCCAGTGCTCGAGGCCGTGGGGATGGAAGGAGCAGGTGCGCTCCCGGCTCTGAGATGAGGACCTTTGTGTGGGCAGTCACACCCACCTTGGCAGTCACACCTGGGATAGGAATTAAATGGCCTTCCTCTGTCTCTCTTCTTTCCTCGGCTCTCCAGGTGTTCCCAGGACCTTGTTGAGTTTGTGCCGTGTGGCTGTGAGAAGAACGCTTGGTAAATGCCGACTCCATCTGATCCCCTCGCTGCCTCTGCCAGACCCCATTAAAAAGTTCCTGCTTTACGAGTAGGATTGAAATGCAGTGGTCGATTGCAACGAGGAGGAGGTGATCTGCACTGAAGGTTGATGCCGATTCTCAGATCCCGTGACCCAGATCCTGTGCTGCCGACTGGCCCTGGGCTGCCGGTGGAGAAGGCGCGGCCTCGTTCTCTTGGACTGTAATTCCATCTCAGGTGCTTGGGCCACGGAACAGTCTTGGGTCATCGTCACCGAGAGCTCAGACAAAACTTAATTTTGTTCTTCCTAAATATCTCTGTTTTGGGTTTTTGCAGTTGCACATTGATGAAATGGGCCGTGAAGCGTGTGCAGGTGTGAGCTGAGGCTGGAGGCCTGCTGTTACCCCAGTGGGGAAGGTTGCTAGCACTTTCCGGAAATGTGTTTCTATTTATTTTTCTACTTTGCAATTTAATTGTTCTATTAAAACCTAATATCTAAATGAAAAGGGAGTTTTGGTTAAAAAAGAAAAAAAGGGAGCAGAAATGCAGTTCGTGGACTTGCTAGTTCCCTTTCCCTGCTCCGTGGCGTGGCGTGGCGTGGCGTGGCGTGTGTGCTGGGCGCACGCATGCCGCTTCCTGCCTCTTGAGCATTCTGTGGACTGTCCTCAGTCAGGGTGGCCTCCCGGCTGCGGGCTGTCTGTGCTCTCTCTGTGCGGCACTCGTGGTGCAGCACCTGCCTCCTCACCTCCCGTGCCTCGTGTCTCGCCAGCAGGCATTATGAGTTTTCTGCCATGTCACTTCAGGAAGCTTCCAGGTAATGATTGATTTTAGGAGGCTCACATGGAACTTGCCAGTAAGTGACTGCCCACATTTGGATAAGGACCACCCCAACAGCATTCACTGCCAGTTCTGACAGGAGACTCAGACCCCTGCGGCGCTGTCTCCAGTCCGCACACACCAGAAGGTGGAAACTCAGGTGGTTCCCAGCTCTCTGTTGCTTGCCCTGCGGTGGGCAGAACCTCGGGTGGTGATGATTGCTCTGTACTGTTTGGGGCCTAAATGTCCTGGTAGCTGCTCCTAGAGTTGAGGGGATAGATGTGAGGTCAGAAGTCTTCCCCTGGTGTGCCCAGAGTGGCGGGTGAGCGAGGTGACCTGTCACTGCAGGTGTCTTTGTGCAGCCAGGCGTGAAGGTTACTGGCGACTAGGCTGTGGCCTCAGCTTTCCCAGGTTGTTGCTGTTTCTGGTAAGATCTCATTGTATCACTTAAAACCTCTGAGGACTGTTATGTTTGATCCTTGGGGATTCTAAACCTCAGCAATGTTTAGGAAGCAGCAGGAATCGGTCTTGTAAAATTAACCTGATGATGTTTTATTAATTCCTCGCATCACTGTGTTTTAGCTGACGGGCCTGAGGATGCAGTCCCAGCGCTGCCTCCCGTGTCAGGGTGCACTCTGTGCTGGGCACCCAGCTGGCCTCTGTGTGCCCGTGCAGCTCTGAGGTGGTTCAGAAGGGAAACCGCAATCACGGGAGCATTTACTTAGCTGCAGTGATGTGGTTACGAGCGGGGTCCTGAGGCCTGAGACGGGCTCCGTGCTGCTCCTGTGGGGGTCTTGGTCAGGGGAACTTCCGAGGGGAGAAGAGCGGGGCAGTGGAACCAAGTGCTAGGGCTTCAGCTCAGGAGAGGGCTTGGGTGTGTTCTTTGAGGCCCCGAGGTGGGGCAGGGACCAAAGCTGGGCTGTGGCTGCAGCCGGCGCTCTAGGGAGCTAGGGAGGAATTATGTGGGCGTTTGAGCCACATCTAGGGGGACTGGCCACCTGCAGGCCTCTTGTCACTGTGGACGGGCTGGCTGTGGCTTGGCACCCGGATAGGGCTGAGAGGGCTTCAGGAGCAGGCGGTTAAGTGACTCTGCCGTGAGCTCTTTACTGGGTAGGTTCCCCAGCTCTGTGTTCTGACTTGGGAGGAGTGAGCAGACTTTCTCCAGGTGAGGCATGCTGTGCTGTAGGCTTGTAGCACCTGGAGGCTGCCCCGCAGGCACCTCTGCAGGGACCTGCTGGTGGCTGGAGGGTGCTTCTGTTCTCAGACCCAGGAGGCAGCACCTGGGAACGCTGCCTGCACAGGAGTCTGGTGGATGCCAGCCTGACCTGCCGACTGCAGAGGCAGGGGCCCAGGCATGACAGAGGGTGTCACGCCCTTCGCTCGGGGAGGGCTTGCTTCTGGGGTACTGAACCATGTTCCCGCGTCTCTAGAAGAACAGACTGAAGTGATCCTCATGGTTGGCCTTGTCCAGACCTGGCCAGAGAGGAGCTGTGAGCCAGGGTAGCGGCCGCTCCTGGCCTCCCTGGCGCATGTTCTGGTCTGCTCGTGGCCAGGGTCACAGCTCTTCATCCGCAGAGGACATGTTCAGCTTCCTCCTCGGCTATTTTTTTTTTTTTTCCTGAATCCCTGGAACTTTGAGGTTCAGCCTCTCATTTGAAGCTTTATAGCTGCCAAACCTGAATCTGAACACAGTGTTGGCAGCTGACTGAGGTCATTCCTTCTGGTTTGTAGTGACATGCATGTTACCAAAGCTCCTTTTTCTTTTGTCAAGGATAGGGTACAGGCTGGGAAGGAGTGACACTCCACCTGAGCACATTATGAAGTCACATCTCTAAGCTCGGGGCGCCCGGCTCCCACACGGCAGGAACTGTGGTGTACTTGCTGAGGCTGCTCCTGGCCCAGAGCCCTCCGAGAGCGGAGCTCGATGGCCAGGCAGGAGGAGCCTGCATGTTGCCCCTCAGCAGATGGGCAGGCAGGCAGACTAGGGAGGTAGCCAGCTTTGGCATCCTGGGTAAGGGGTTTTTAGATGCATTTCCAAAAACCCTTCAATGTTACACATTCTGTGATTTTTCTTTTTACTTGTGTTTTTTTGTATATTTATTTATTTATTTATGCTCTGCCTTGTTACAGAAAAGGGCTTAAGGCAGGGTGCCTGTTTTTTGGTGTTCTGCTTTGGCATTTGGTAACTTTAGTCCAAGTGTCTAAAGGAGTGGCTGTTAGCCATTTCCTAACGCTGACCGCGTTGCCGTTATCAGGCTTAAGTGCCATCAGGTTAAGGGTTTGCCCCTTCTTCTGTGAATTGACTCTGTACTGAACATCCCCAAAAGGAAGAGAGACGTGCAGCAGCCGTGGGCCCGAGCAGGGGAGGGCTGCCCAAGCGGGCTCTGCCCTGCGCTCCGTCCCTGTGTCTGCCTGTCCTCCAGGCTCTGTGGGCAGCACAGGCTGCGGTGCCTTCCTGGAGTGGGGCTGGCGCTTGGCGCTTGGCACGGGAGTGTGTCTGTGAGTAGGTGGAATGCGGCCATCGCGACTTGTTCCTCCTTCCCGATGGAACTGCATCTGAGGCGGTGGCAGTGGGCAAGAGCCTGGGACCTGGAGGTCCAGGTGGCGGCTGGAGTCATGTGCCCCACGGTGTCCCACTGGGCAGCGGGGCCTCTGTGCAGGTGACAGGTTACGACAACATGGTAAATGCTTCATGAAGTCAAATTTATTCAATCAAAGGATTATTTTTATTCTGAGAGCACCTTCTTTTTAGTGGATGATAAAATGTCCTTTTATAAAATGAAGGTGATAGTTGAGGGCGATGTGTTTGCTTTTTTAAATGTTGGCTGCAGACAACAGTCCTCAGAATTACTTACTCAGTTTTCCCGTCTCTGAACACTGCAGCTATAGCGTGTGTTTATACATGGTTTCTTAAGCAGCCTGCACACTGTAAGGGTGTGGCAGTGTTTCTCTAGGCGTTCTGAGAACGAGTGCTGAGGTCCCTGTGCGGCTCGAGGAAGTGCAGATGGCCTGTGCTTGCTCCTTGGGAGACGCTCACAAGAACTTTGCATGGCCTTCTCGGGGACGGGGGGGGGGGGGGACTGCCCCTTCACCCAGGATCTGGGAGCCTGTGGTACACGCCTGGGTGCTGGCGATGGTACCAGGGTGGGCCTGCTGGCAGTGGGGCTGCAGGCATTGGCTTTTACCGCAGCCCTCCTCCCACCCAT
The DNA here is from genome assembly GCA_004027655.1 of Graphiurus murinus. Classification (NCBI taxonomy): domain Eukaryota; kingdom Metazoa; phylum Chordata; class Mammalia; order Rodentia; family Gliridae; genus Graphiurus; species Graphiurus murinus. Next base: position 4,318 of record PVLC010021654.1, read on the forward strand.
CAGGTGCTTGGTGACCAGTCCCGACTTCCGGGGGTTAGCTCCTCTGCCTGCGTGGATCATGCTCCTGGAAGTATCTCTTTGACCGCAGGACCTCCTTTCTCTCCTCTGCTCATTTAGGCCTTGCTTCCTCTTTAAATCAGACTCCCTCCGTGTGCAGTAAGTGCATGCTTGAATGATCAATGGGATCTGTGTCCTCTCCTAGGAGAATCCCACAAAGGGAGCACGCAGACGCTGAAGTGCACATTTGTGTGGAGTGTGCTGCTGTGACTCCCAGCCGCTAGTGGGACGGAGAGTGCGTGGGGTGGATGGGGACTTCTGTTGCCATAATGTATGCCCAGCCGCTAGTGGGACGGAGAGTGCGCGGGGTCGGATGGGGACTTCTGTTGCCATAATGTATGCCCAGCCGCTAGTGGGACAGAGAGTGCGCGGGGTCGGATGGGGACTTCTGTTGCCATAATGTATGCGCTCAGTGTCTGGAACGCATGGCGCGCTTTTCTTTTCAGGATCTCTCAGATACAAGTAACACCTAAATCATGTGTGTAAATCATGTTTGAATAGGGCATTTGTGAGCACAGCTCTTCTGTGGGTATAGAATGACAGTTTGCTGCTGTGGCTTAGCCAGCAGTGCCCGGCTCTGTCCTGAGGCGTCTGCACACTCCCACCACTTGGCTGGGACACGCCCTGGGGCCCATGTGCCTGGAGACATGCTGCAGAGAGCGCTCACCGCCAGCCCTCAGCTCACTTCCTGCTTTGGTGATGAGCGCGTGTTGCCTGCAGTGCCCAGACCACGACTGTTTTTGCTCCTGTGCCTAATTAAGAGCTTTCAGAAGCAGGATGGACATTTTTGACATGTTATTGTCACTTCAATAAATGCTTTGTTCCCGCCTCATCCCCCAAATGCCTTAATTTTCTGGACTGTGTATCTCGATGGGTAGAAATGTGGAAAGTTTGGTGTGTGCAGTTCAAGAAGAAGGGACTGGCTCTGTGTCCAGCGTCCAGTGATTGGAGAGAAGGGCTCTGAAACAGGTGTTTCCAGCTTCTCTGGGGGACCTCAGAACCCCAGGGAGGTACCCACATTTCACGAAGGTTTAAACTGCCTGACAGTGTGCTTGACTTGGTGGCCATGGTTTCTGCTTTGAAAAGAGTTGTGCCCCTGGAAGTGTTTGCAGCCACAACTTTCCCCCCAGTGACAGTGTACAGTGTTCTGTGGGGTGGGAGGGGAGATGTGGAAACTTCAAGCTGACTGTCATTTCTGGCCCCTGTCTTCTCTGTGACTAGTTGGCAGTGTGTGTGGGGTGAGGTTGCAGAGGTTTGGGATGAACTCCAGAATGAATTAACTGAATAAAGAAAGCTCTTTATCCCTCACATGTGGCTCCCTTGCGTCCTCTGTATCTGCCATTTCAGGTACTGTCTTCATTCCTTATACCCGTGCCTCTTCGCTTACCCCCTGCTCTGCCGAGAGGAAGGCTTCCGTTGTAGGTAGCCAGTCCCTCTCTGCCTCAAGACTAGCTGGCTTTGTGTGGCAGAGATGGCCAGTTTCCATTTAGAATCGATTCTCTCACTCTGCGACAATAGAACTTTGAGTTTTGGGCTGGCCACTTTGATTCCCAGAATAAAGGCAGCATTTTCCAGTTACTTGCATGGCTAAAAGTAGCCACTCACTATTGCTGCCGCTTGTAATCCCACAGAAATGACCAGATGTTTTTTCAAAGCATAAATTCAGTAGGATGACTAAAAATAGCAGTAATATTCAGAACCTTTCAAGAAAATAGGTGAATGATAACCGACTTAAAACACCTGCAGAAATAACATTGTAAGAAGGAAATGGGAACATAAGAACCTGAGCTCCCAGAACTCTGGGAATGGCAGCCAGGAACCTTTGGAAGTGGTTGAGAGAAAGGATGAAACCTGGAGTATTGGCTGACAGCCTGTCTGAGAAGCAGGTAGGCTTGCCACTCCACACAGCTGGGCAGTTGTGCCTCTTCCAACTCAGGGGAAGTCCAAAGGAGTGCAACCTCTTCAGCCTTCAGCACTGAGTGAAGCAGAAAGATCTTCCTCTCAGATCTCGCCAGCCTCGAAGGAAAGACCAGCAGACACGGATGGTGCATGTGGCTAAAGAATTGATCACAAGTAACTCAGAAGAATTCTGAGAACGAAGGCTGTAAGTTTCCAAATTACCAGGGTGAACCTATGGCTAACACAATGGGAACGGAAAGCCCAGATTCTTACTTACAGAACACCTGTTGCTCTGGGTACATAATCCCAGTGACATGGGAAGCTGAGGAGGAGAATTGCAAGTTCAAGGCCAGCCTGGGCAATTTAGTGAGACCCTGGTTCAAGAAAGGGGCGAAGGCTGGGGATGTAGCTCAGTGCAGAGCACACCAGAGGTATCACAGTACCTTACTCGAATTATACTACAGAGCTATAGTAATAGACTCAGCATAGTTTCAGCACAAAAACAGACACATAGATCAATGGATACAGAGACAAATCTTTGCCAGTGATAGTTTTTTTTTTGTTGTTGTTGTTGTTTTTTTTTATAAAAGGAGCCACAAACACACTGGAAAAAAAGACTTTTCAACAAATAGTGCTGGAAAAATGATGCCCATGTGTAGAAGAATGAAATTAGACCCCACTTTCTCACCTTGCACAAGAGTCAAGATGGATCAAAGACCCAGAAACCATATCTAAAACTTTGGGATTCCCAGAAGAAAACATATGATCAACTCTTATTCTTTTATTTTGAAACCGGGTCTCACTAAGTTGCGGAGTGTCTCACTAGGTAGCTGAGGCTGGCCGCGAACCCGGATCCTCCGGTTTCAGCCTCCCGAATGCTGGGATTACAAGCGTGCGCCACCACGCCCGGCTATGATCAACTCTTAAACATATAGGTATTGGTAAGGACTTCCTCAATAAGATCTTAAAGCTCAGAAAATAAAACTGAGAATCAACAAGTGGAATGGCATAAAATTAAAAAGCTTCGGTGCAGCAAAGGAAGCAAGAGTGTGAAGAGAAAGCCTACAGAATAGGAGAAAATCTTTGCCAGCTTCTCATCTGATGGAGGGCTGATGTCTAGAATATACAACGAACTTTAAAAACTCAACACTTAAAAAATGACAATAAAAATGGGTAATTGAACCGAACAGACTTCTCAAAAGAAGAAATACAGATGGCCAATAAATATATGAGGAAATGTCCAAGATCATTAGCAATAAAGAAAATGCAAATCAGCCGGTGTGGTGGCACACGCTTGTAATCCCAGCATCTGGGAGGCTAAGACTGGAGTATCCGGGTTCGAGGCCAGCCTCAGCTGCTTAGTGAGGTCCTCTGCATCTTAGTGAGACCCTGTTTCAAAATAAAGAATAAAAAGGAGGTAGAATGCCTCCAGGTTCCATCCCCAGTACCGCAAAAAAGAAAAAAAAAATGCAAATCAAAGCTATGCTGAGATTACACCTAACTCCAGTTAGAATGGTATTCATCAAAAATTCAAATAGTTAAATAAAGGCTGGTGAGGACGTGGGGAAGTAGGAGCCCTTATACACTTGGTGGGATTGTAAATTAGTACAACATGATGGTGATCAGTATGGAGGTTCCTCAAAAGACTAGGAATGGCACCACTCAGCTCCTTGGTAACTTCCCAAAAGAATGAAAGACTACTACAGCTATACACGCATATCCACGCTTACAGCAGCATAATTCACAATAGGTGTTTGTCAACAGAAGAATGGATAAGGAAAATGTGGTGTATACACACAATGGCACTCTGCTCAGCCATAAAGAACAAAATCATGTCATTTGCAGGAAGTGCTAAGAGATCAGCCAGTCTCAGCCGTTACCTGTTTTTCTCATAATGTGGAAGCTAGAGAAATTGGGAGACAAAAGGGACTTCGTGTAAGTGAGAAGAGACGCCAGTAGAATAACGAACTGGATCAGGGGAGGGAGGAGGGGGGAGGAAGAACGGGGTTTGCTGAAGGAAACGGTTTACACAGTGCTATGTCCTTGTAACAAGGTGTCACTCCCAGTCTCTCTAACAAGCAGGGGTGCTGTGGGATCTGGGGGGAGATGCACCAGGTCACATTGAATCTCACTGTGATGTGGAATTACAGCGCATCAATAAAAGTCTTAGAAAAAAGGCTGTAGCTCAGTGGTAGAGTACCACTAGGTTTAATCCCTAGTACTGCAAAACAAAAACAAAAAGAACCCATTGCCTCTGAACATACTGGCAAAAGATTTAGATAGGTTTTGGGGTTGAATAATTGGCAAATTTCTGGAAAACCAAGAAATACAATTCTAAGGAAAACAAATTAGGCAAGAAAGAAAAAGTTAATACAGCAATATTACCACGTGACTCAGTTATGATTAGAATGCATATAACCTTAATAACACACGGAATAAATACTGCGTCAGCTTTTCATCCTTCCCTGAGGCCAAAACACAAGAACCACTGAGACGAGGAAAGGTTTGTCTGGGCTCGTGGTTTCAGAGGGTTCAGTTCAAGGTTGGCTGGCCCCAGGTGGCAGAGCATGGTTGAGGAGGTCTGCTCAGCTTAGGGCATCCAGGAAGCAGAAAGGAAGGGGTCAGGGACAGATACAGCCCCCAGGCCACGCCCCCAGCGACCTCCCTCCTCCAGACCCTTCCACCTGCCCACAGGTACCGCTAGTGCTCCATGCAGATTATTAACCCGCCAGATGTGTGTGTCCACTGATGAGGTTGGAGTCCTCAGGATTCGGTGTTTCACCTCTGAACATTTCTGCACTGCCCACACAGGAGCTTTCCTGGAGGACATTGCACGTTAAAACCATAGCGAACACTGAACCATATTATGATGAGGCGGTCTTAGAGGAAGGCAGGGCGGGAGGACGGCTGAGAGGGAGCACGGGTGAGTGAAAGCTAAGTAACTCCAGTTTCCAGAGGGAGAGGTCAAGAGAAAATGCCCCAAAGGAAGAAGGGCTGAAAAGGAACACAGCTGGGATATGACGGCTAAATGAACCTACAGACAGTAGGAAGGGGACATCAAGAAAAGAGCAGAAGTTAATTTTAAAAACCTCAAATGGAGCCGGGCATAGTGGCACACGCTTGTAATCCCAGCATTTGGGAGGCTGAGACCGGAGGATCCGGGTTTGCGGCCAGCCTCAGCTACCTAGTGAGGCCCTCCGCAACTTAGTGAGACCCTGTTTCAAAATAAACAATAAAAAATAGGGCTGGGGGTATAGCTCGGAGGTAAAATGCCCCTGAGTTCAATACCTAGTACCACAACAACAACAACAACAAAACCTCAAATGTACAACGGAGGGCAGCAGTTAAGCCCAGAATCACTTTTTTCTGAAGAGAAAACTGGCAAGGTCCCAGAGAGACTAGTGAAACATAAAAACATACCACTGCTGTTAAACTTTTTTTTTTTTTTTCCTGAGGATTGAACGCAGGAGCATTCTACCTCTGAGCTTCACCCCCAGCCCTATTTTTTATTCTTTATTTTGAAACAGGGTCTCACTAAGTTGCGTTGTGGAGAGCTCACTAAATAACTGAGGCTGGCCGTGAACCTGTGATCTTCCTGTCTCAGCCTTCCAATTACAAGCGTATGCCACTATGGCTGGCCAACTTTTAAAAAGGGTTTTAAAAAACATCATAGCGCCAGGCATGGTGGTGCAAACCTGTAATCCCAGTACTTGGGGGGTTGAGAGAGGAGGTTCAAAGTCAGCCTCAGCAACTTGGCAAGATCCTGTTTCAAATAAAAAAGAAAATAATGCTGGAGGTGTAGCTCAGAGGTAGAATGCCCTTGGGTTCAATCCCCAGTACTACAACCAACAACCAACCAAAGGAACAAACAAAATGAAAGATTACAACAACAAGAAAAACAGATCATGGAGATATTGAAGGTTAGGAGGACATTCTAACTTTATAAGAGGCAAATTCCTAGGAATAGTTAACTCATCAAATCTAATTAAGGTGGCACTTGCACTATGACCACAGCAGCCCCTGTTCCTGTAGGAGGTAGAGTTTTGAGTACTGGCCACAGAAGTCTCCGTATGCCTGGTGGTGGAACACGGTTCCTCAGTATCCGCCTGATGTGGAAGCCTGTGTGCCTTAGCCAGGAGAGGGCGCTGTGGTCTGGGGGAGGCTTGTGTCCCCAGGAACCCAGTGGGCAGGGCTGTGGCCGCAGGAGTGGGGTGTTAAGAGGCGAGGCTGCCCTGGAGTGGCCTCTTGCCCGTTCCCCCTTCCCGCTCATGAGGTGGGGCTGCCCGGTCTTGGATTTCCCAGCTTCCAGAACCGCAAGCCAAATAGACCTCTCTTTAGAAGTCGCCCAGTCTCAGATGGACAGGGAGGCAGCAGGGCACAGAGATGTCCTGGGCAGCTGCTGCAGCTTGAACTCGCCAGGCAGCTGGTGTAGCTGGCTGGGCTCCCCAGGAATGCTGTGCAGCTGCCTGGGGCGGTGTGTGTGTGTGTGTGTGTGTGTGTGTGTGTCTGTCCCAGGAGTGGAACTTCTTGGGAAGACAGCGAGGACACTGCAGACACAACCAGGAGGCTGCCTTCTGGGTGCTGCCAAAGCTGATGGAGGCGAGCGCCACTGGGTGTCCCCATCCCAGCCAAGAGCCCAGGTAGTGAGAAGGAAGGAAAGCCCAGAGATGAATAGGAAGACAGCCCTGCCCTCTTCCCGGGTGCCTCCGGCGCCCTCTACTGACAGCTCTGCGGCATGCTTGCTGGGCCTGGAGAATGGGGCAGAGGCCTGGAGCAGTTTGCAACTTGCGCCCCCTGGAGGCAGTGTCGCAGGGCTCTCCCCAAGGGTGCCCAGCCTCCCTTTCAACCAAGGTCTCCTGGCCCGTGCACTGCATTGGGTCCAAGCACTGGGAGAGATTCACTATCCACCATCGTGGCTCAAGTCAGGTGTTTGGCTCCCAGTCCTAAAGATTTAGATTTGCCAATTAGTAATCAATCTTGTATTCCTGGGATGCCACGATAATTAGCCATGACCAAAGTTCCCCGTGGACCACATACCTGCTGGCCTTGCCTGGCAGACGCTTGTCCCTTGCCTGTGGTGGGCAAGTCCTTCCCTGCGGCCTCTCCTCCTTCAGAATCCCATCACCCCCTCAAGTCTGGGAGCTCACATCAGCGGCAGCACCTCTGCCATCGCCCCTGCCTGCAGGGACTGGGCGCTCCCCGGACGCTCTGTTTCAGGGCCTTAGTGAAAGGGGTGGCCTTCGCGGTGTGTGGTTGGAGGTAGGCCTGCAGGTCACACGTTAACTCCTTTCTCCCTATGCTTTTGGAATCTCTGCTCTGTGTCAGAGAAACCCTAGCATCACACAACCTCACTCAACGTAGGCCATCTTTCAGGCAATCAAATGCGCCGTTGCTCCAGTGAGAACATTAAATCTAGGCTTTCCCGTAACCTTACCCCCATCAATAAATTCGGCCTCCTCTCCTGTTACACTGAACCTCCCTGGGCCCGACATGCTTAGAATCCAGTTCCACACGTTCCCCATGTGTCTGTGGATAGGTGTTAGAAAAGTCTTGCCCGTTTTCTGGGTGCACGCTCTCCTCAGAATGGCATGAAGGGGTAGGTGGTCAGTTTCATCTGGGTCCTACCGAAACGCTCCAGCCGCTCCTGTCAACTCTACTGTTGTTCCCAACCAGTGCACTTGCACTTTCGGACTGATTTTCGCAGCACTAGCCCGGGGGCTCTCCGCAGGCTCCAGCGTCCTGTACGGCTGTCTCTGAGTTCTCCTGTCCTCACTGTGACTTGGGCCCAAGCTGGTCACCGTCTCTGCCAGCACCCATTGCCCTCAGAAGCCTCCATCCCGCAGCGGAGCCCCACAGTCATCCCCACTGCCACGGAGATCAAGTCCAGCGCCGGCCGTGCTCCCAAGCACGGGCTTCGGCCAGTGCCTCCTCCCACTCCACCACAGGTGACGGCTCCATTGATTCCGGTTCTGAGTGCCAGCGGCCCGTCTCCCACTAGCGGAGCACTGCCCGGGAGCACTGCCCGGGGGCACAATAGAGCACTTCCAAGCGTCTGCCGGGGCCGTTCCCAGTGCCGACTCGGTACCTGCCAGGGCCAGTCCAGGGCCCCGGCACACGATCACGTGAGCAAGGCAGGTGTGATGTGGGGGAAGGGTCACTGTTTCCAGGGGGTCACCTGCTATGCAGAGGTGAGAGAGTGCTCCAGGATGCCCTCCCTGGAGGAGAGTACCTCAAGGAGGGACGAATTGGAGGGGAGGGAGCCCTTCCTCGGACGGGGGTGAGACCTTGTTGAAGAGGGCGTGGCTTCAGAGAAATCTGCTGGGTTGCTGAGGCTGGCCGCAAACCTGGATCCTCCTGCCTCAGCCTCCCAAGCACTGGGATTACAGGCGTGCACCACGGGTCATCCAAGTTTGCCGGCCAGATGGGTGGGCAAGGAGTCGAGACACCAGCCGTCGGCAGCCCCCGCTCCCCAGCACAGTCCATGGGAACCCCACACAGTTCACCCAGAAGCTGCCCACAGGGAGGTCAAACGCATCGCATCGAGTAGGCTGCTGGCTAGCTGCTGAGAAGCCCTCCGGGGTACCTGAAGCCCCTTGCTGGGAAGCTGTGTGCAGGGTGCCATTGCTCTCCACAGGGAAGTCAGCTCGGGTGCCGTACAACTCACTGGGAGGGGAGCTCCTCCCATAGGCAGCACTCCAGCCAAAAACCGGGACCAGGGACCCGGAACAAGGAAGGCAGGCTCGCCAGCGCCCAGAGGGGGAGCCGGCTCCTCCTCCAGCGGCCTGCTAGCGCCCTCTGCCGACAGGGCCTGTCACTGTGTCAGCTGCTCCTGATCACAGCCCAAGAGCGCCAGGTGGAGGGACCGCTGAGCCCCCGCGTCACCACAGCTGCACAGTGAGACTCACAATGTGGCGCTGGTCCAGCCTCGAGGCCAAACCCAACAGACAGCTGGAGAAAGGAAACAGTACTGGCCGATCTTACTTAAAAGAGAAGCACAAAATCCTAAAGAAAATGTAGCAACGAGTTCAGCAATTTGTGAACTAGAACGCGTCCTGCCCTGCTTCAGGCATACAGGACGCCCGTGTGGATAAAGGCCTCTGAAAGTGCCCTTCCAGCCGGACACCGCCCTCCCTTGTGGGGGGCGCCCGGGCAAGTGCCCTTTCAGCCGGACACCACCCTCCCTTGTGGGGGGCTCCCGGGCAAGTGCCCTTCCAGCCGGACACCGCCCTCCCTTGTGGGGGGCTCCCGGGCACTGGAGACGGTGCAGAGTGGGCAGCGGTGTTGCTGGGGTTGAAGAAACGCTGCACTTCTGTTACTCGGTTGCCTGTTCAGTCCCAGCAGGCCTTCCAAGTGACCTCTGTCACGTGACACTCTTAAAGACGAAGAGAGAAGAGCAGGGACGTAGTTGGAGTCAGCTGGGGTGGCGCGCCTGGCAGAACCAAAGCCTCGGTTCTGTTCTTTGTCTCCTGCAGGAAACTTCACAGGAGGGTGCGTGCTCCTGAACACCCATTAGAGCTCTCCTGTGTCCCTGCGGCTGAGCCCTGTGGATTCTGCGCTGTGTCCAGGGTCCTGGTGCCGCATTCTGATGCGAGGCCTGAGGTTCCTCTGTTCCCCGCACCTGTGAAGGTGCAGGCCGAGCTCCCTAATTTGAAAACCCAGCAACCCAAATGCTCCAAAATCTGAAACTTTCTGAGCAAGAACCTGATGCCACAAGTGGAAAATCCCACATCAGGAAACTGTTTCATTCACAGTTATTCAAAAAATCCTCTAAAATTACCTTCAGCCTATGTGTGTAGGGTGAATGTGAAACATACGTGAATTTCATGTATAAACTTGGGTCCCAGCCCCAAGATATCTCATTACATATATGCGGATGTTCCAAAATCTGACAAAGAATCCCAAATCTAAAACACTTCTGGGCCTGAGGACTCTGAATAAAGGCAGTGAACCCAGGGATGGGCAGGTGGACGTGCGGGGAGCCTCAGGTCCCCTCTTCTAGAAGGACAGAGGTGATGGTCGCCCTCCCGCTCCCAGGCTGTGCTCCCCACAGCTGGGTCTCCACATGTCACCCCCGGCCACACACACAGCCACTGCGGAGGACAGAGGCGGAGAGCCGAGCCCTGCCTGCCGTGCCGCGTTGGCTTTGGTGCCAGAGAAGGCCCTGAGCGGCCAGTGGCCACTGTGAACGTGAGACGCTGCCGGGTGTGGCAGAGCCTTTCCACACCACGCCCTGTCCTCCGGGGCCTGGACTTCACCAAGCCTTGTGGGCAGAAGAGGAGGCTGTTCTTTGAGTTGGCAAAATGAGTTAGGATAAATGAGAACAGCAGCTGCCGTCCCCGCAGGAGCCAGCGCCTGTGGTCTGGTTCTCCCCACACAGCTACCGTTCAGCCCGGCATTCAGTAGGTGCTTCATAAATGCTGGCTGAATGAATGGGTAAATGATAGTGACACAGTTGGGCAATGAGTTCATTTGTCGATTGAAGTAGTCTCTGGAGAACGCACTGCAGTGCCTGGGTGTGCCGCCTCCCGCCCTGGGCTTCCTGTGCCCCCCGAGGCGCCTTCTTCCCCTCCCGGATCTTGGGTCTGGGGTGTCTGGCTTCCCTTCCAGCAGCCCTGGGAAGGGGTTCTTGGAAAACGTGCATTTATGGTCTTGAACTCCCAAGTGGGCTGTCCATGCTGTTTTTGGAGGAGTGGCCAAGGCCCCAGTCAAGCTGTGGTGAGCTGTGGGCTCTGGGGCGGCTCTGGGGACCGAGGGGCGGGGCCAGGAGGGTCCTGCTCCACCAGAGAGCTCGAATTTCATGACCTGTGAAACCCAATTGTAATTCCAGGTGTGCAAGAAACAACTGCATTTGACATGCAAGACCCCGAACAGCCTCATGGAGGAGTGCTGCCGAGTCCAGCTCGCCCCTGCTTCCCGACCCGCTGCTGTGGCAACGTGGGGAGGCAGCCAGCTCCTGCCTTGTGAGCCCCGTGCTCCCCACCAGCCATCCCGCCATGCCCCTCGCATCTCCCTGCGGCTGTGCTGGCACCCTCCTCGCCCTTGCGGCTTCCCCTTCAAATGCTTCTTGTGCTGGCCAGAGGCAAGAGGGTGAGGGACACCTTTGCCCTAGTGCTCCCCGAGGCCTGTGGTCTTGGGTGTCCCCCACCCTGAACATTTGCTGTACGGGTCGGAATGAGTACCCAGGAGATCAATGACCAGGTTGCTGAGATGTGCTGGGGGTCTGACAGTCGCTTTAATGTTTTTCATGTCTTCTCTAGGCCCACTAGGACCAGATAAGTTCTACCCTTATGACTTAAAACTTCAAAAGAGCCAGGTATGATGGCACACACCTGTAATCCCAGGAGTTCCCAGTACTTGGGAGGCTGAGATAGGAGGATCGAAGGTTGGAGGACAGCCTCAGTGACCTAGTGAGAACCTGTTTCAAAACAAAAAAATAACATGTAGCTTGGAGGTAGAGCGGCCCTGGGCTCAACCCCCAGTTACCCCTCCACCAGCCCCCCCCCCAAAACCCTTCAAAAAAAGTCCTATAACATCCTAATCCATATGTCTTAATCTATTCCTGCTGCTATAATGAAATACCCAAGACTGGGTAATTTAAAACAGTTCTGAGGCAGGGAAGCCCAAGATCAGAGTGGCAGCAGGTTTGGTGTGTGGTTGGGGCTGGTTCTCTCCTTCTATGATGGAATCTTGAATGCTGTGTCCTCACGTGGTAGAAGGGACAGAAGGGCAAAAGGGCCCTTTAATAAGGCACAAATCCATTCACAGGGACGGAGACCGCATGACTTAATCACCCCCAAAGATCCCACCTCTTACTACTCTCACACGGGGCCGTGGTTTCCAGTAGGTAGGACTTGCTTGGAGGTTGTAAACACTCCAAGCACTGCACCATGGAATCGGGCACTTCCTAGGAAGGACCTCTGTTTATGGTCCAGGACGATGATTCTGAGACGGGCGGGTCTCTTCAGAGGCTCTTGGGAGGATGAGCTTCTAGAAGAGTTGATTGTTCTGGTCAGGAAAAGTCCGTCTCCCACAGATTTGGGTGATTTAAATCCTATAGGGTTTCCAGCCTACATATAGGATACCCACTTAAATTTCAGATAAACAATGAACAATTTTAGTATGTATGTATGTATGTATGTATGTATGCATTTACTTATCTATTTGTACTAGGGATTGAACCCAGGGTCATACTACCTCTGAGATACATCCCCAGTTGTTTGTTATGTTTTATTTTGAAATAGGACCTCTCTGGGTTACCGAGAGTCTAACTATATTGCTGAGGCTGTCCACGAATCTGCAATCCTCCTATCTCAGCCTCCCAAGTACTGCCATCACTGGCGTGTGCCACCACACCTGGCCTGAACAATTTTTAGTATAGTTATATCCCATACAATATTTAAATTTAGTGTAACAATGTCCTGTGCAATATTTGAATATTTAAAAAATCCGCTGAGCCTCCTGCATTTTTATTTGCTAAATCTGACAACTGTATTTGGAATAAACTTGAGAGTGGTGTTAAGGTTTTTGTGAGTATGTAATGCTCTCTGTGGGAAATTTGACTTATAAATAAGGATGATGAATATTTTATTTTATTTATTTATTTATTTATTTTTTTTGCGTTTATTTTTTTGCGGTACTGGGAATTGAACTCAGGGGCATTCTACCTCCAAGCTATACCCTCAGCCCTATTTTGTATTCTTTATTTTGAAACAGGGTCTCACTAAGTTGCAGAGTGCCTCACTAGGTAACTGAGGCTGGCCACAAACCCGGATCCTCCAGTCTCAGCCTCCCAAATGCTGGGATTACAAGCGTGCGCCACCACGCCCGGCTGATGATGAATAGTTTAAAAAGCAAATGGCTGATGATGAATAGTTTAAAAAGCAAACAAAGTTACCAGAGAGACACTTTTTCTGACATCTGAACTTACCTCTCCTACATTAGCCTTTTACCAATCTGAAGAGAACCGGCAATTCCCCAGGCGCTCACTGTCCCTGCATTTGCCCATAGAGACCGCGCAAAGGCCTGGACACGTGAATGTGGAGTCACACGTTTTCCTAAAAACTGACTCGCTGTCTTTATCGACACGCCTACTCACGCCTACTCTTTGTGCTCCTCTGCTGTTTCCTCCCTCCTTCATTTGTCATCTCCTTTCCTTCCTCCGGCCACTCCTTCAGGATAGGTTGGTGGGGACAAATTCTTAGTTTTCTTTCCTCTGAGAATGACTGATTTCCCCTTCATCTTTGCAAGATCTCTTCTCTGACAGTTACTTCCTTTCAGCACTTGAAAAATGTGCCACTTCCCGCCGGCTTCTGTTGTTTCTGATAAGCAATCCGGCGGCATTCACAAGGTTTTTCTCCCGGGTAAGGGACCATTTTTCTTTGTCCTCAGTTCTCAGGAATTCCGTGATCTGTCTGGGGTAGATTTCTTTGGTGTTATCCTGTTAGGCATTTGCTCAGCTTCTTGGATCTAGACACCCACCTCCCCAGCCCAATTTGAGAAATTTTAGCCATTTTTCCTTTCAGCCTCTCCCTCTTTCTCTTCTCTCCCCAGAACTCAGAGGACGTGAGCGTTGTATCTTTTGTTACAGTACCTCAGGCCCCTGCGGCTCTGGTCATTGTTTTTCTTCTCGTATACTTCACCTCTGCTGTGCAGACTGGGTCATTTCTATCGTTCTCTTCCCTGATTCTCTCCTCTCGCCTATCCAGAGAACTTTTGTCTTTATTTTGGTTATTGTATTTTTCAGCGTAATGTTTCTATTTCCTATTTCTTTCCTGACACTTTTGCTTTATGTATTTATTTCCGATGTGTTTTCAAGTCCTCGTCACAGCACATTGATGCTAGCCGCCTTAAAGTCCCCGTACACCTCCGGCGTGGGTGTCATTGCGTTGTTGAGTCTCTTGACTCTGTTTTTCACTCGAGCTGAGGCGTTTCTGTTTCTCGGGGTGATGAGTGATTTTCAGTAGTCTCTTGGACATTTAGAGTCTTACTGACTCTTCTGTTTCAGCAGGCTTCCTCAGACGCCTCTTCACTTGAGAAGGGAAGGGGTATCAGGAGGGGGAAATCTGCATTTCCCTCTCAGCTTCTGGCCGACCCCGGGGACGGGGATGGGTGGCAGCGGGGGAATTAGACTCCCCACACCTTCTCTGGCACCGCCCTTGTTCCAGGATAGGAGGGGCTGCTTTTCTCTACCTTCGCACAGGAGAAACCATCTCGGGAGAGTCCTACACCCAGTGTTGCCTTCTCGCCCATTCTCGAGGACCTCAGACTTCAACTTTATCTCTTAATCTCCATAGTGAAGGGGAATGGGACACAAAATAAAAGTAAAAGGCTTATTTTTATTTTTATTTATTTATTTTTGGTACCAAGAATTGAACCCAGGGGCATTCTACTTCTGAGCTACACCCCCAGCCCTGTTTTATTTTTATTGGAAACAGGGTCTCACTAGGTTGATGAGAGTCTCACTACTTATTGAGGCTGTCCTCGAACCTGCGATCCTCTCGTCTCAGCCTCCCAAGTACTGGGATTACAAGGGTGCACCACCATGCCTGGCTAAAGTAAAAGGTTTAGAGAGCTGAACGGGAAGGTCTAGGAGGGAGGGTCTGTGGCCTGGTTACAGTGCTTGAGTCTTGTAGGTCTTCATGTCCGTACTGTCCTAAAGCATGCCTTCCTGTGCACAGAGAAGCTGATTGAGGGGGTGGTTGGGGCTTCGGGCTCAGTGCTCATTGCGTCTGTAGCCTTGGGCAGGTCACCTCTGCTCTGGGTCGGGTTTCCCTCCTTTGCAAATTGAGGAGGAGGGGCCAACAGTCTTCAGAGAATGGCTCTAATGACACCCTTTGTTCTTGCTTGTGTTGGGAAATCAGAGTTAGGGGAGGCACACAGAAATCGATGGACTCTCACCATTAGGTTAATGTGGGGGAGTTTGAGTCCAGTCATCATGAGTAAAGAAACAAAATGAACCCTTGAGGTACGGTTACTTCCGCTCTCTGGCTCAACTCTAGAACCTTGACCTTTTATCCTTCAAAAGTAAAATCGGTTCTGTTGTCCTCCAGCTCGCCAGGGAATTCAAATGACCCAGCACTGGCCATCATGAGGCATCGTGGGGAGAGGCTGGGTCCAGGGAGGGCCATGCTGCCATCTCTGGGGCTGGCCTTGTCCTCGGCTGCCCCAGGAGGATGCTGTGTCCAGAGCTGAGTGGGCAGAGGCCCTGGGGAAACTGTACTTCTCCTTCTTCTCCTCCTCCTCTTCTTCCTACTTTTTGTAGCACTGGGGATTGAACCCAGGGCATTATACCCCTGAGATACATCCTAAACCCTATTTTTAATTTATTATTTTGAAACAGGGTCTCACTAAGTTGTAGAGGGCCTCACAAAGTAGCTGAGGCTGGCCACAAACCCGCGATCCTCCTGTCTCAGCCTCCCAAGTCCTAGGTGTGTGCTGCTACCCTTGGCATGCACTGTCCTCTCACATGATAGAAGCCCAGAGAAAGAAGTGTGCTGGCCAGTGATTGAAAAACAATGTGCCACTTGGTGTTGGAGAAGGAGGAGGATTTTCAGGTACTTTGGGGAGGGGAATCTTTGAGTCCTTTCACCTAAGTAAGAAAGTTTCAACAGTCTTCTGTGGGAATCACGAGTCTGTGCCGCTCTGGAGAGGACGCGCACCTGGTCGCAGGGGTGAGATGTCTGGACGGGCCGGCTCTGCCTGGCTCCCAGGGTGTGGCCTCCTACCCGCCTATTTGGGACACGTGTGGCCAGAGCCCTCCATTTAGTTCAGCAGGCATGTGGAGCCCCGCAGAGCTGGGCAGGGATGGCTTCCCTAGCGGGAGGGGCACGGGGCCTCAGGACACTGTCTTCCACTGGCAGGACTGGGGCAGCTCCAGGCAGGCTTTCGATTCTGCCCCTGTGCCCAACCTCGGGGAGTCAGTCACTGCCTCTCTGGGGCTGCAGGGGCTCTGGCAGGGCTGGAAGGAGGCTGAAGAGGCCACGTGTGTCTGGAATGCCTTGGGGAGTGACAGTTTCGCTGCAGCCCTGGAACCATTTAACCCTGACCTTCACCCGGGTCCCAGCGAGCTTAAGGTGACCCTCGTCCAGAGTTTTATTGCTCAGATGCTGGCCCTTTAATATGTGATTTGGCCCGCTGTGGGCTGAGAAAACGCATTGTCTTATTTCACCCTGGACATTTTTATTGCAAGGAATTTTCAAATCTGTGGGAAAGGCCGTTTAGGCTGCTTCCTTGGGAAGTACTTAAAGAGCTGCATTTACGCTACCGAATGCAGGGAAAGAGGCGAAGACCGGAGGAGAGAAGAGAAAGGAAGCGGGGGAAGGACTCCCATCCCGCCCAACACTTCACTTCTCCACTGTTCTTTCTCTTGGGATTTTCAGAGTAAATTCCCATTAGTTTCTGTTTTTTCCCCTCCATGGATCAGATGCAAACTGAGCCTCCTATTTCTTTTCAGTTAGAGGGACCTGCCCCCAGCTCAGTGACCTTGGCCATTTCTCTTGACTTCTTTGGGCCTCGGTCGTTTCTTCTGTGGACGGAGGCCAACATGTCCACTGCTCAGGCCTATTTCCAGGGTTAAGCGAGGTCCACTCACTCACTCAGCAAGTACTGAGTGCCTGTAGGCACGACCCTGTGCTCGGAGCTGGCTTCTTCTCTCCTGAGACTTAGCAAGGGATTCCCCAAGTAAAGGGCATTAGCTAGTGAACGATGCATCAGTGTGGGCGGGGTTTCCCGCCAGGAGCTGCACTTGGAGGAAATCTGAAGTCTGAGAGGAGTGTCCTAGGAGAACAGGAGTGTCCTAGGCAGGTTTGAGGGCAGCTGTGGGGAGGCTGCCATCACCTACCTTGAGGGGTGGAGGGGGTGAGGGCAGCGAGGCTGGATCCACCGAGCCTCCACTGAGCCGGGTTAGCACGCTGAAGACTCTGGAGGGGTTGACCACTTGACAGCTGACAGGGATGGCCACAGTGGTTGCAATGGGAGTTGCCCTTTGGAAAGGGCTGTCCTTGGCCTCTGGACGAGGTGGACAGTTCGGTTACCGCTGGGTCCAGCCTTGATATCGGCCGTTTGGGCTGTGGTGGTGGAGGGGATGGGAGGCAGGGGCCGATGTCAGAATCCGTGAGGAAGTGAGTGGTCCGAGCCGGGGCCCGATCAGATAATGGCAGCAAGGAAGAGGATGGTGTTAGGACACAGTCTAGATTCTGCCTCAGGCCACTGGATACACTGTCTATTATTCACAGAGTGGACCGCTAGCAGATCGGCCTGGTCTTGGGAATGTCCAATCCTAAGGACCTTTGAGACATCCAGGGAAAAACATGGAACAGGTTGTTTGGATGTAACAACTTGGAATTACCAGGTAGGGTCTTTTACTCTTTCCTAGATCCACACCCACAGCCATGTGGCTTTCTAGTTCCTCCTGAGAGGCAGAGTGGACTCTCCTGAGCCTTAACTGGAGGCTCGCCTTGGTACCCGCCCCAAGTCTGTCTGCTCCCTGCTCAGAAGCCAATATTCGGGAGATGAGAGTTGGGAGAATGAAAGTCATATCTATTCAAGGGCCAGCTCACTGAGGAGATTTGAGAGCTACTGTCTTCCCCCAAAGACCATCATAGGGAACTCAGGTACACAAAAGGGCTTTTATAGGAAGGGGATGGAGGTACAGTGGGGAGAGTGTAGGGAGACTTCAGGCTGGATAGGGTCTTCCTCATCTTCTTGTCTTTTTCTTGCCAGAACATTGCAATTGACCTTGACCTCCTGAGGCTAGTTCCTGTAATTCTTTAAACAAACATATTACTTTTTGGCTGTGTGTGGTGGCTCATGTTTGTAATCCTAGTACTTGGGATCCCGAGATAGGAGACTCACAAGTTTGAGGCCAGTTTCACCAACTTAGCAAGACTCTCTTTCAAAATAAAAAAATCAAAAGGGCTGGAGTGTAGCTCAAAGGTAGAGTGCCTGGGGGTTCAAGTCGTAGTACTGAAAAAAAAGTTACTTTTCTGCAAGTTAAACCTTACAGCAGTGTTAAGGTTTGGATTTATTTATCTATTTGTTATTTATTTATTATTTGTGGTGCTGTGGATTAAAACCATGGGCATTCTACCTCTGAGATATCAACCCTACTTTATTTTTTAAACAGGGTCTCATTAAGTTGCTGATGGCCTTGCTAATCTCCTGAGAGATTGGCCTTGAACCTGTAGTCTTCCTGTCTCAGCCTCCCACGTACTAGGGTTACAGGTGTGTGCCACCATGCCCAGCATGGTTTGGATTTAGAATGTACCCAGACCTCATGTCATAGGGAAGGCAGCCATGTTTGGGGGCAGGGCTTGGTTGCTGAGGAGGGATCCTTGGTGTTACGGCCTTGGGGACTATATATTTTCCTTTCCCCCAGCCCCTTGCGCTCTCTCTGCTTTTGGTTTCCATTAGGTGAGAGCAGATTTATTCTGTTTATGCTCTCTTTGCTGCTGACCACCCTGCTCTGAGCTCCACAGATATGACCCAGCCTAACATGGACTGAAACCTTTGAAATCTCCAGAGCTGTGAGCAAATCAGCCTTCCTTCCTCTAAGTTGTGGTCGTCAGGTATTTCAGGTCACAGCAGTGAGGATGTTGGCTGAACCAATCAAGTTACATGTTTTATGTTAGTTGATGCGCAGAATTAAAGGATAAGGAGGAGTGTTGCATGTTCAAATGTTATCTGAAGGTCACCAGATATTCTAGGTCCTCTAAATCTAAGAAAAGTTTATTTAGCAGTTAACATCTTAATCATTTAGGTACACCTTTTCTTTAGAATTTAGAATGCTGAGCAAAGGGAGGGGAAGCCAAAGGACAACTTGCAAAGGGGTAGCCACTGTGACAAATTCGCTTCCATAAAAACTCAAAAAACCTTTTTTGCTACATTTCCATTGTTTGTGCCAAACAGCATTCATATGAGGAAATCAGCCCTAAAGTGCTGGGTTTAAGAGATTGGGCCTCTGGGATGTGATTCATTTGTGAGGGCAGAGCCCTCCTTGGGGGGTCAGTGCCCTTGTAAGAGGCCCCGAGAGTCATTTCAGCTCTTCTACCATGTGAGGATGCAGCAAGAAGGCTGTCTACGAGTGTGGGCCCTCACCAGGCACTGACCCTGCCAGCACTTTGATCTTAGACTTCCGGCTTTCAGAACTGTGAGAAATAAATTACTGTTGTTTATAAGATACCCAGTTTATGGCATTTTGTATTAGCATGAATACACTAAGCATCCTCCAGTTATATTCACCTTTTCCCTTTCCTCCCAAGCGGTGTTCAGATTTCAAGTTTGCTGCCCCTCAAATGAGGTTCCTCCAATGCATTTCCTTAGCACAGCATCTGGAGTACAGTTTCTCTCCATCTTTCTGTCTGTGAACTGAAAGAGATCGCTTATCTTCCCCCATGCCTGACATGCAACTGTGGGATCTGCAGAGTATAATCACTCGGAAGGAGAAAACGGGAAGCCGAAAGGAGTCACTGGTCCATGGCAGTTCTGAAATCTGAGCAAATCTTGATTAGGACTCAAGACCTAGAAATCATAGAACTTTGCCCCACCTTTTTCTTTCTTTCTTTCCTTTCTCCCTCCCTCCCTCCTCCCTCCCTCCCTCCCTCCTTTCCTTCCTTCCTTCCCTCCCTTCCTTCCTTCTTTTGGTATTGCATGTCTGCACATGTCTTCACAGTCTTCTTCTTGCCAGCAGAATTTCTGGGTCTTATGTTGTCTTCTTCATTTGGTGCTATCTCTATCCCATTCGGTTTAAGTTAGTAGTGTTTTTGCTCATATGACTTCTTCAAAACTTTTGTGGTTACTGTGTGAATCTTACTGGGGTGTGCCTCGTTAGACAGAAGCTTATTGAAGCTGGGGCCAGCCGGCTACGTCGGACAAGCTTGGAGGGAGAAAGTGTGGTTTGAGAAAAACAAAGACAAAAGTTACTTAAGAAAGAGAAAAACAAGGGATAGATTCAGGAAGGCTGACAGTGGATACTGCCCCGCTGGAGTTTATTTAGCCCAGTCATTATATACTTCTTTGAGCACCAGAATATATGTCAAAGTTAATGTTTTCTCACAATGGTTATATTTTGTGTAAATTAATCATCTGAGGGTACACAGTTCAAGGAACAAATATTCACGCAATTCATTACTATAACAGCCTGATAAAGTCTGAATAAATCTCTTGATTCCTGGAACTTGAAGCAAAGCAGGGCTTTTGCCCTGAGTCAGTAGTCAGCGCATGTTATGGTAATCTTTATCTCCGTAAGAACAGACTTCTATGCCTGTGAGTCAGCAAAGGCAGACCTTGAGCCCTGTGGGTCCTCGACAAAGCTACGTTCACAAATGTCTCCTAGAAAAGTTCTTAAGCTTTGTTTTCTCCTTCTTTGGGTTTGGTTTGCTCTTATCTCCTAATTTTTTGTGATGGACATCTTGACAGTTGATTTTTTTGCCTTCTTGTATGTGCATTTTAATTTTATAAAATTTATCTCTGAATATGGCTTTAGCTTTAATTGCATACGTTTTGATATATTTTCATTTTCACTCACTTCAAAATAGTCCTGATTTGTTTTATTATTTCTTTTTGACCATAGATTATTTAAAATGATATATAGAAATTTATATTTCCTCACAACTATAGCTTAATTCCACTGCTGTCAGAAAACAGAGAACAGAACCTGTATGTTTTCAATTCTTTGAAATTCTTGAGATTTCAACATGTTCCTCAAATCAGTTATAGGGTTATTGATGTTTTTGTCTGCTTATTCTATCCATCTGTTTTGGAAAGACATTTGTTAAAATACCCCATTTTGATTGCGAATTCATCTATTTTCCTTTTTTGTGTGTGAATATTTTACATGTTTTAAGCCTATATTACAGATGCTTCTTGACTTACGGCTGGGCTATGTCCAAACAATCCCGTGGTAAGAGGAAACTATTCTAAGTCTGAAATGCATTTAATATACCTAACTCACTGAGTATCATAGCCTATCCTGCCTTAAACATGTTCAGAACACAGTTGCCATATAGTTGGGCAAAATCCTCTCACACGAAGCCCATTTTATTGAATATCTCATAATTTACTGAAAAGCTGTGTTAAAAAAACAAAACAAACAAACAAACAAAAACCTGTCCCCACAGCACCTGCAGAGTATTGGTTGATTAGCCCTGTCATCATGAGGCTGACATCATGGGCTGTGGCTCACTGAAGCTGCTCACTGTTGCAAGAGAACATCGTAGCTCGATTGTTAGTCCAGGAAAAATCAAAACCTGAAATTCAAAGTCCATTTTCTGCTGAATGTGTGGTGCTTTTGAATTATTGTAAAGTTGAAAAATCTTAAGTTGTGAATTAGGTACTATCTTAGAAGATACAAATAAATTTGGAATTGTTTTACTCCTAGGCTAATCCTTTTATTATTATGAAATATCCCACTTTATCTCTATTGATGCTTCTTGAATTTGAGTTTGATATTATTATAGCTTCACTAGGCTTTCCTTTGGTTAGTGTTTGCATGCAATATTATTTTCTATTCTTTTACTTTTACATTCTTTATATCCTTATATTTAAAGGGTATCTCTTATAAATATTACAGAATTGGACTTTGTACTTTTGTCCTATGCGAGAATTTGTCTTTTGATGTATTTAATACATTTACATTTATTGTGCTTACTGATATATTTGGGCTTAAATCTACCTACCACCTTATTTTTCCTTTGTTCACATGTGAAATATTCCTTGTCCCAATTTTTTAAAATGATCCTCCGTATTTTTCATTTTTATTTTTCTTTCTGTAAATAATTTTCTACTAACTTGTCTTCTAGTAATCTATCTCTTCATCTCTAATCGTCTTTGAAAATCATTTATTTATTTAGATTAAGTTTTCTTTTCTTTCTTCAGTGAGGTATAGTTTATGTACAATAAAGTCCACAAATCTCAGGTGTTTTTTAGCTTGATGAGTTCCTCATGCATACATACCTATATCTCTATATACAAGTAATTATCACCCAGATCAAGATATTTTAAACTACTGGCACCTTAAAATCTCCCTCATGTCTCTTGCATTTGATATTTACCTGAAAGATAAATACGACTAATTTTTAAAAATTTCTATGAGGCTGCTCTCACACTCTTGAAGTGGCCTGTGTTCGAATGTGTATTCTCACTTTCCTAAATTAACCTTTGTCTTTATCTCTGAAAAAAAATTCCTATGAGCCAGGATTAGTTTTATCTGTTTGAATTTTCTGTAAATAGATCCCATTATATGCACTCTTTTGTATCTGATTTTGTTTACTCAACATTATGTCTGAGACTCAT
This sequence comes from Graphiurus murinus, assembly GCA_004027655.1. Lineage (NCBI taxonomy): Eukaryota > Metazoa > Chordata > Mammalia > Rodentia > Gliridae > Graphiurus > Graphiurus murinus. The sequence goes on from PVLC010021654.1 coordinate 26,563, forward strand.
CAGTGCTATTCTCCATAGCAGTAGTTCTTTTTTTTTATTGTCACATAACAACCCATTATATGGCCATGTCATATTTTATTTATTAATTCTGCTGTTGCTGGACACTTGGTTTCCACAATAGTATTCTCTTGTGACTTTTTTCTCTTGGTGTTGTGTTCCTGTGTTTGGTAATTTTTGGTGGAATGCTGGACATTGTGATCCTAGATTGTTGCCTCTCTGAGTGTAATCTCCCTCTAGAGAAAGACTACTTTTGTGTATGACAGTAGTGAGATTGGGCAGGTCATTTTAATCGAAGCAGCCAGCAAACTGACTTGAAGTGATGTTCAGTCTTTGTAAGGCCACATCTGTTTCTCTTCTGGGTCATCCTTATTCACACACGATGCATCTTGGTGCACTTGAACTGCACAGAAGAGTGGGGGTGTCCAAAGCTCTGCTTGGCCTTGCAGACACTTGGCTTGCGCTTTCTCCGGGACCTTTAAGCCTCTAGCTATGGCTTCCAAGTCAGCGATCACGTTGAAGAGAGAAGTGAGGCAGAGCGCTGGAGGCAGTTTGTGCATTTCTCTTGTTCCTTCAGGTTCTCAGCTCTTGGTTGACTTGATGGCTCTGGCCTCCACTCTTTCCCTTTCAGCCCTGTGAAACTGATGAAACTTCTTCTCTTCCCTCTCTCACAGCAGCCACTTTCTGGTTGGCTTCTCGTCCCTCCAATCCACAGTGCTCAGGGATGTTTGAATGCCCGCAGGGTGAACCTGGCAGCAGCGTCGGGCTCGCCTCAGTGCAGTTCCTGTCTCTCTCCCCGGCATCTTTGTGTTTTTTTCCAGTGTTTCTTATTATTTTTGGCAGGGGATTTGGTCTGGTGCAACTTAGTCTGTCGTCCCAGAGGTAGACTGAGGTAATAATTCCAGCCACTTGTTTCAGGAGTTGTTGGCATTTCACAGAACATCATCAGATGATTTTAAAATTTGGTTGTCATAGTAGCCTGTGAGGGAGTTGGCAAAATTATCTTCCCCATTTTACAGAAAGGGATACTGAGGCTGGGGGTTAAGTGGCTTACAGTGTTTATATAGCTAAGAAATGATAGACTTCCTCCTCCTCCTCCTCCTCCTCCTCCTCCTCCTCCTCCTC
>PVLC010021655.1:0-27555 GCA_004027655.1 Graphiurus murinus
GGCCTTCCATTGTTTTTTAATATAAGTTATTTCCCCCACACATTCTACTTCTTTTTACAAGCTCTGCAAGCTCCCCCAAGCTTTCCTAAAGCTTGAGTTTTTGAAAAACAATGATGTATATTGGCTACTCCCATTATGGACCTCATGCCTCCCTCAGGCAACAAGACACTACAAAACCTGCTTGATAGGAAAAAAAGGAAAAAGAAGAAAAGCATCTCACAATTGACCCAATCTGACTTGAGCCACATGTCCTGTTAATACATGTAAACAGTTTTTTAGTTCTTCTGATCCCTAACCTCTTCCCTCTTTTTCATTCCACTGTGACTATGTTGGTTCAGAACTATATCATGTCTCATGGGAAATACTACAGGCATCCTAACTGCCTTATCAGAGTGGATCTGTTAGGTAGAGTTTCTAGACCTTCCCATAAACTGGGGGACCCTGCTGCTAGAAATTTCCATGGAACTTTCCACACTCTGAGACCATCCCAAGCCTGCCCATAAACACACAGACTCTCCTCTAAAACTACCCAGATACCACAGTGGTTAAAATCTCTTTTTCTAAGAACTAAAACTTTCTCTTTTATAATCCTAGGGAAACACCCTAGGAGCAAAAGTGACACCTACCTAATTATCATGCTTTCAACTTATCCTTAGCATTGCTGCTCCCACCCTCTTGCTTGGATGTTTATGGATTAATACATGTGACTAAAATAGGCATGTAAGACCTTCTGCCATTCCTTTCCTATCAATCAAATGACCTCAGATCACCTCAGGAAATCAGGAACTAAGATCAGATATAAACAGGTGTGGGCACTTCTAGTACTTGTGTGTGTGTGTGTGTGTGTGTGTGTGTGTGTGTGTGTGTGTTGTTTTACTGGGAATTAAATGTAGAGACATTCTGCCTCTGAGCTATATCCCTAGCCCTATTTTATTTTTTTATTTTGAAGCAGGGTCTCACTAAATTGCTGAGGCTTGCCCTAAACCCACGATCCTCCTGTCTCAGCCTCCCAAGTACTGGGATTACAAGCATGTGTCACCACACCAGGCTTGTACTGCTTTCTATAAACTTCCTTGCTTGCACAACACATTGCCTTGATGCCTCGTCTAAATTCCCTCTTTTGAGAACACAGGAACCAGGACAGGGACTCCACTCTTGGGACCCCGCCTTGAAAGCATGACAAGTTTTCTAACACAAAGACCAGATCATTCCATGTCACTAGCTGGCCTGAAATGGGTCAAAACCTCTGGACTCCTTTCAAGAGTAAAACCTAAACTCCTTGTATGATGCAAGAGTCACCTCTTGATCTGGTCCTTTGGTTCCCAGCCTCTTCTCCTGCTCCACCTTGGCACGTTCTCTACTCCAAAGCCAAACCAGTTAAGAACATGCTGCGCTATTCCAAGTCTTCCTGACTCTATCTTTCTGGAACTCTTTTCCCTCCCATCTTCTCTAGTTGACCTTCCTTGTTCTTTCAGCCTCTCCTCTGAGATCACCCTCTGAGGAACTTCTTCCCTTATCTGTGACTGGGCACCTCTTTTCTGAGTATATATAGCACTCCAATCAAACCATATGGTGGTAATTACAGGTTTGCTAATCTCTCTCCCCCAGTAATCAACAGGCCTCCTTGACACCGGCAGTGATCTTTGTCTCTGAATCCCCAGGACCTCACACAGTGACCTACAAATAGTTGATAGCAAGTAAGAAATTTTTAAAATTCTTCTTTGTTTGTTTTTGTTTTTTGGTACTGGAGGTTGAACTTGGAGATATTCTGCCTCTAAGATACATCCCTAGCCCTATTCTCTTTTTTATTTTGAAACAGGATCTCAATAAATTGCTGAGGGATCTTGCTAAATTGCTAAGGCTGGCCATGAACTGCAATCTTCCTGTCTTAGCCTTCCAAGTACTGGGAGTACAGGTGTGTGCAATCACATCTGGCTAGAAATTCTTGAATTAAGTAACTAAGCAAGACTCTTTCAAAAAAGGTTTTTTTAATTAAAAATAAATTTTAAAAGATTAAAAAGGCTAGGGTGTAGCTCAGAGGTAGAATGCTCCTGGGTTCAATCTGCAGCAACAAAAGGAAAAGAAAAGAAAGGAAGGAAGATTGGTTGTTGAATTAATGCATAATTATACAATTCATCTACTCAAAATAAAGCTAGTTTATATCTATATGTAGTGACTAGATACTTCTATCAATAAAATTAAAGTACTTATAATAAATTTTGTTGATAAATTCTAAACTCACTCACTAAATTAATGTTTTTTTCCCTAAGAACATCGCCCTCCTACTAGCCTAAATATCTGGAGGTCTTGATGAACTTTGATGTCAGTGATGAAGTTCTGATTTCAGTATTGTTAGGAAAAAAAAACAGAATAAATAAAACATATATGGGCATAACTCAGATGCTACACTATACCTCTTTTAAGGAGAACTGACTGAAAATTAAATGAGAATAGACATCTACGTTGTAGCAAACGGAAATCAATTGCAGAACTTATTCTCTATATCAGACTATCCTTGATTGCACAGGACTTTCTTAGTGGTCTCTACACAACATTTTTTAAAGGGCCATTGTGTGCTGTATATTTTATTGGGCACAATACTAAGTATTCATACAATTAGATTGATCATCATTTGGTTATTTATTTCAGATAACATATTAAGTCAGCTAAACAAAGAAATTCAAATTAAGGTCTCAAAGCATGATCTAAATGAATATTTAATTTTATAAAAATTAATTTGACCTATTTTTACCCTTTTTTATCCTTTCGTTCATTGAAGCTTTTAAATTCATTATCATTGGATTAGCTGTCAGTATTTCTAATTAAAATTATCCATAAGTAGAGTACAGGTAAAATTTTATATCTCATGGCATAATGAAAGGGATATGGTTTGCACTGTACACATCTCAGTTCCCTTTTAAGTCTACATAGCAAATATTCTGCATTACATCGAGGGTCAGAAAGCATCTGCCATTAGACAGAGGCTGACACCTGTGTATAATTACCTAGTGTGATTAATGAAGAAGGAGATCAAAGTTTCATGCAATTTTAATTTTATGCTCTGGGCTTGATGTGCAAAGGATTTGTACTGGGTAATAAAGGAATATAGGTTCATTCTAATAAGCATGACAAATGAATTTTTTAAATGAGTCCAACTCATTAGCTAGGCATATATAAACCTACGTGACCCTTAGTGCTCTGGCAGAAATTGGGGATAATCTTAATGCCTACTAAGTAGTTGTGTGACAATATTTCAACAATTTAATTCCTTTATGAAAGACAAACACACATGAAAGTATTCACGCTGAGGTATGGCAAAAACCAAAATGCTTATAAGGACAAGATCTTGACTGTGAGAGCTAAATCCTATTAACAGCAATTTTCCATGAGGCCACATTTTAACATCTACTGTGGACCTCGGTAGACACTTTGACGAGCATGACATTTTGGCAGAATTAACAAACCCGGGAAGGAGTGTGTGCCCTGGCCCTGACATGAGCGCTATGGAAATAAAAATACAAACAACACCGGATGCTGTGTTCAGATACAACGTGCATTTCTGAGATGTTGCTGATTCAACGTGAACTCAACAACCATATTATAACAAGCTGTCCTGGCACCTCCAGAGAACAGTATGAAAGTTCAGTGCCTTAAATTAAGATGAAGCACCTGTTCTCTTTTAAATAAACTCCAAAGCATAACACAGTGTGAAGAAGAAAAGGAAAAAATATATAATATATAGTTTTAAATAATAGATTATGGGGCTCAGAGCAAATAGAAAACCATCTCTGGAATTTTTCTGAGATTGGCTACTTGGCAGTTTTTAAAAATAAGTTCATTTTTTTTTAGGAAGCACTTAAAAAAATCTTTTTGAACTAAAATTATTATGGGACCAGAGATTCAGCGAAAAATAAGATTCTTTTAAGTCTGTTTTGAGAAGGGGGAGATGGGGAGGTGGGGGCCTACCAAGTGCTGTGTGCACGTATATCACTGTCAACATGATATACATTATGATATGAGACTATAATGCACCAATAAAAGCACATTAAATAATAATAATAAGATTCTCAACATGTTCCAAATCACCCTTGACTAAAGTCATTGCTTTTCAGTCTCATTTTCAGCAACATGAATTGGGCACTTATATAGTGCTAGTACTGAGGAAACATAGAAGAAACACCAGATCTCATCCAACGAGTTCAAACACGGTCAAGGAAATAGAAGCACAAACAAGTGTAATACAGAACAATAATGTGTAAGTGCTGTAGGAAAAGAACCAGTTACATGTGGTGAGAACCCAGGAGCACAAATGAATGAGAAATTAATTCTGGAGCTTTGCAAAGGGAATTTGTTGGAGGAGGTATTAGAAAGAATGTGCATTAATTCATTCACCAAACAACTAAAAGCATAATACTGATCCAGACTTGCAGTAGGCACTGACTACATACAAATGAATAAAGTATAAATCCTGCCCATTTAAAATCCCACTGGCATTACTTCTATTCTATTAACATTTTTGCTTAGCCTTGAAAATGCAGAAGTATAGACTTTATGGAGTTTATGAAAAAGAATAATATATTGACAAATAAAAAGGACCATCGTGACACTATAAGATAATAGGAGTAACCAACATTTATGTGTTTAAATATTAATCCATTTAACTCTCATAATGACCACCTGAGATGGGGACTACTTAAAGCCCCATTTTAGAAAGGGAAAAACAGAGCCCGGTATAGTGGCACACACTTGTAATCCCAGTACTTGGGAGGCTGAGACAGGAGGATCAGGGTTCGAGGCCAGCCTCAGCTACTTAGTGAGAGCCTCCACGAATTAGTGAGACCCTGTTTCAAAATAAAGAATAAAAAATAGGGCTGGGGGTATAGCTTAGAGGTAGAATGCCCCTGGGTTCAATCCCCAGTACCACGGAAGGAAGGAAGGAAGGAAGGAAGGAAGGAAGGAAGGAAGGAAGGAAGGAAGGAAGGAAGGAAGGAAAATAAAAAAGAAAGAGGAAAACAGAGAAAGTGCACACTCTATCCAAAATCAAGTATCTGGAAAATCGCAGAGCTAAAATTTGAACACAGGTCATAATCTTGTGCCAGCGTCTATTCTCTAGCCAAGATGCACATCATTACTACAAGTGCTGAGAGGAGGGAAGTACTGGGTGCTCACAGGGATGGGAGCTGATCTAGAAATGGGAGAGGCACCAAAGGCCACTTGGATGAATGGCATCCACCTGAGGCTTATTAACAACACAGGCATAAAGGACTTATGGATGGCAAGCATGGGGAAACTAGTGCAGTGTCCCTTCTGCATCTGAGCCAAGACACTGGAGGATGAGTAGAATTGGGGCTTGTAGGAAAGAGAACGATTTTCAAGCTGAGGCAACACCACAGACAGAGAAGCTGGCTTGACTATTTCCTTCCCTATGAGAAGCTCTTATACTTGTTATCCAATTGGAAAGTAATTGAAATTGATTGGCTGGTGTAAAAATTCCTGTGAGGGCAGCTCTTTCTAAAGGATATTGAAGGCTATGTAAATAGAGCATTTGACTTTTAAACACCTCCATTTGCTCATCGAGATTCCAAAGTTACTTAGAGCCTAAGAACCATTGATTGTAGCATTTTTCCAGTACAAAAGGTTCTAAACACAAAAAGTATCTGCATTTTTTTTCAGTTTTAGACAGAAAAATATTAGTGAATATATATTAAGCATTTACTCTTGGCTTAGTACTAAGCATTTATATGAATCAATTCATAAGTGAGCTATACACTGTCATTTTCTACCTTTTATGAATGAAGAAATGGAAACTTAGAAAGATTTAATTGGTTTGCCTGAAGTCACAGAGATGAAAGCTTAAATGGAGATTAGGTCAGGCATCAAAACCCATGCCTTTGACCAGTATGCTATAAGTAGCTGAGATCCACAGAAAGATTTTTACCAAACCATGGTGTTGACATTAATGAGTAAGCTGTCTTAGCTTTTTTATTTATTTAATATTTTAGTGTAGAGCCGGGCGTGGTGGCACATGCTTGTAATCCCAGCATTTGGGAGGCTGAGACCGGAGGATCCAGGTTCGCGGCCAGCCTCAGCTACCTAGAGAGGCACTCCACAACTTAGTGAGACCCTGTTTCAAAATAAAGAATTAAAAAATAGGGCTGGGGGTATAACTCGGAGGTAGAATGCCCCTGAGTTCAATCCCCAGTACTACAAAAAAATATATATATTTTAGTGTAGAAGAAACAGAAAGAGGCTTGATTTGAGTTTCAGCTTCACAACTTTCTAGTCTCAGACAAACATTTCACCTCTCTAAGCCTCAGTATTTTATCTTCAAGTTAAAGAGATTTGACCATATGATGTCTAAGATCCCTCTTACCTATAAAGATGGATGATTCAATTTTTTAAAGAAAGGCATAAATATTACTCACTACTCCCCATTTTTAAATGAGAGAATTCTAAAAGCACATAGGGTAAGTTGAAAACATGAAGAATTCAGATTTAGTCAGATTCTTGGGGAATGCAGGCTAAGATCATCTGAGGGGTTGGCATGACATTTTCAATATGCTGAATTAATTCGCTGCACCTAGGTGAGACTGAACATCCGCCATATTTTTCACTCATAACTCTGAAGGCTAGTGACACAGCTCATTTCCTCATTTCAAAAAAGATTGATTTCATCCTCGAGAAAAGGTGCACAGGAGCTGGAGAAAAAAAAAATGAATGTTTGTGGGAACCAAGATCATCAGTTCTCATTCTATTAAAGCATCAGCTTATGTTGCACTTAGGCGGTGCTTACTAAATTCAGAGTTGCTCAGTCTTTCGTCTAGAATGCCATGTGTTTGTGAAAAGGAGCAAGCTGTCTCTTTTCATCCAAGAGCCAAGTGTTAAGATTCCTCAAGTGTCAGTTTGAGTTTTAGTGTGCATGATCTTAAATCTCATGGATTCTGTCTGCTTAAGGTATGCCTCCAAGAGCTACTAGCTCACTCCACTTTACAACTGTAAGAATAATCAAATAACCTAAAAAATGGCACCAAGGAGGGAGACTAGATAGCTGAGGGATTATTACCCCAGGGCTCCCTTCAGTGATCTTGTCAAACGTGCTCTCTCATATTTTCTCTGCTTTTGCTTATTTGGATGTCTCATCTACACCAAGTCCCCTTTTTAGTGGGGTCAAGAAAGGAAAATCTGATCAAGACTTTGCTTGAGGTATGGCTTCTGTTAGCAGCTTCTCTGGCCCCATGAACTGCCTACTAGAATCATCCCTCCCCTGCTCAACTCATGACCCACGTAAGCCTAAGGAAGGAAGTAGGAGGCCAGATGCAAAGACAATTGGGATCAGAAAAGGAAATGTAGGAAATTTCTGCCAAGATATGTGGAACAAAATATAATTATAATCTTCATTTAAGAATCACTTTCCCAGACATGATCTTTTTTCTGTTTTTCAAAATTAAACACACAAGTACTCTTAGCCCAATTTTAAAATGAGAACACAGACACTCAAAGATCTCCTTGTCTTGTGGAGGTCATTGTAAGGGAAAAAAGGCTACATTTTTTCCCCTTACCTTTCACAAGGGTTATGGCCAACATTGCTATAACAGATGACAGGTTAGCAAGAAAAAAAAAACATAAATTTATCCAGCAAATTTTGTGTGACATGGAAGCCTTCAAAAGTTTCTGTTCTGCAAAGGAAATCAAGAGTCTAAAAAGAAAGCCCATGGGAGATCTTTGCCAGCTCTTCCTCTGCTAGAGGACTAATATCTAGAATATACAAATAATTTAAGTGACTTAGCAATAAAAAAAATAAACCCAATCAAGAAATGGGCAGTGTGGTGATGCATGCTTGTAATCTCAGCATTTGGGAGACTGACACCGGAGGATCCAGGTTCGTGGCCAGCCTCAGCTACCTAGTGAGGCACTCCGCAACTTAGTGAGACCCTGTTTCAAAATAAAGAATAAAAAATAGGGCTGGGGGTATAGCTCAGAGGTAGAATGCCCCTGAGTTCAATTCCCAAGTACTGAAAAAAAAAAAAGAAAAAGAAATAGGCAATTGAACTAAACAAGTACTTCACAAAAGAAGAAATCAATATACGAAAAAAATATTCAACATCATTAGCAATCAGGGAGATACAAATCAAAACTACAATTGAGATTCCATCAGACCCCAATTAGAATAACAACCATCAAGAGTTTAAACAGTAGCAAATGTGGATGTGGGGAAATTGGAACCCTTCTATACTATTGATGAGATTGCAAATTAGTGCAGCTACTATGGAGAGCAGTGTAAATATTCTTCAGAAAACTGGGAATAGATCCACCATATGATCCAGATATACCACTCCTAGGTATCTTTCCAAAGGGACTGAAGTCAGAATATTGTAATGATACATGCATATCCATGTTTATAGCAGCACAATTCACAGTAGCCAAATTATGGAGCCAACCTAGGTGTCCATCAACAGATGAATGGATTACAAAATTATGGGATATACACACAATGGAATTCTACTCAGCAATAAAGAAGAACAAAATTATGTTACTTGCAGGAAAATGGATGGACCTGGAGAACATACTGTTGTGACATTAGCCAGTCACAGAAAGTGAAAGGTCATGTGTTTTCTCTCATATGCAGAAGTTAAGGAGTAATCAGGATTTAAGAAATACTTTAGATAATGGAAAAGAAACCCCAGTAAAGCAATGGAGGGGGTCTAAAGGAGGGAGGAGGGAGAATTCATGAAGGACACACTTCCACTGATGTTGTGTACATTTGTGAAGTTAAATACCAATCTCAATATTCTGAATGGGGAAGGGGAGGGAGTAGGGAGAGAACTGGAGGAAGCTCATCAAGTTCTGTGTGCATGTATGTCCTTATCACTGTGAACCACATGATGATGTTAGACTACAATGCACCAACAAAAGCATGTTTTAAAAATCTATCTTGAAAAGTAAAAAAATGAGTCAATTAAAAAGAAAAAGCCTCAGAACAAAGATCTAAATTTCATAAATTTGCTGATGATCCTATTTCCTTCTTTCCTTCCTTCCTTCCTTCCTTCCTTTCCTCTCCCTTTTATTTCTTTCTCTTATTTTTTCCAGTATTGGAGAATGAGCCTAGTACTATCATTGAGCTACATCCCAGCCCTTTTAATATTTTATTTTGAAACAGTTTCACTTACATTGCGGTGCATTGGCCTAAGACCTGTCATTCTCCTGTCTTAGCCTTCCAAGTACTAGTATTATAGGTATGTTCAATAGTATTGAGAATCAGGGCCTCAGGCAAGTGTCAGGCTTAAGGCTCTCACTTCATGGATGGGATATATGCCTTTAGAAAAGACAGCTTGTGTACCATGTACAAGACTCTGGCTTAATCTCAGAACTGAATACACACAAACATACATACGAAGTACATTTATGTAGCCAAGGTGGCACACACATGTAATCCTTTCTACTTTGGAGGCTGGGACAGGGGATTATGGGTTCGGGAATAGCCAGGGAAACATGGTGATTCCCAGTCTCACAGTAAAATGGAGGTGCCAGGGGGTGTATCTCAGCAGTAGAGTAATTACCTAGTATGAGTGGGGCCCTGTGTTCATTCCCCAGTACTACACACACACACACACACACACACACACACACATGCACGCACAATTAAAATAAAAAATAAAAATAAGGAAAAAGTAAAGGGCTCCTTCCACCATGTGAGGACACAGCAACAAGGTACCATGTTAGGAGGAAGCAGCCCTTTCCACACAGTCTCCTGGCACCTTGACCTAGACTGTCCAGAATCCAGGAGTAAGAGAAATCAATTTCTATTGATAAAAAAATTACCCAGCCTAAGGTTTGTGGTCACAGCGGCATAAAGGGACAGAGGCACTTGGGAACACCTCCAGGACACTTTTGTTGGTCATAGATACCTGGATGACAGGTTCTGTCCTTCATCACTTTGAATATATCAACCCACTGTCTTCTGGGTCCCAGGGTTTCTGATGAGGACTCTGATGAGGACCAACCATATGAAGGAATGATGAAGAAAGCTCCCTTCTTCTCAGCCCCTTAGTGGCCTAGTGTCTTAGAGAAATCATTCCAAGTTGATAGAAAAAGGAATTGAATACCCTGAGAGTAGATATGTTGAGGTGTTTAAAATTAAAATTACAGCTTTGTAGGTTCAAAATTAAAAGGCTATTGAAACATCCCGGGTTTTAATTCCTAAACAACTAAATATCAATCTCCAACACCTACTGAAGCAAAACGCTTTTAGAGTCCCTCCTCCTCCTCCTTCTTTTTGGTAGTAATTGAACCCAGGGGAATTCTATGTCTGACCAACACACCTGGCCCTTTTAATTTTGAAACAGGGTCTCACTAAGTTGCCAAGAATCTCACTAAATTGCTGAGGCTGGCCTCAAACTTGCAATTCTCCTGTCTCAGCCTTCCAAGTACTGGGATTACAGCTCTTGGTGGTGACCTGTCAGACTCACAGTACATTTGGTGGTTTGGGAATTTCACATTTGGTTCTTTGGTTTGGGATTTTTCTTTTTTCTTTGTTTTGTTTTGTTTATTTTAATCTTGTTATTTTAGTATTTTCTTTATTTTTTTCTTTTATGTTTTAGCTACATATCATTAGTTCTTGCAATGTTTAGTGAGAATAGTCAGAGTAGTAAGATTGGGCCAGGGTTGTAAGGCCTCAGGGCCAGCTCTTGCTATGAGGAGAACTCTAGGGACCAGTATGAGGTCCTGGGAGACATCAGCCAGGGTGCCTATGCCCAGGTAAAACTGGCCCGCCATCTCCTTACTAGCACAGAGGTGACTGTGAAGGTCCTTCCTAAGTTAGCATGGACCTTCCTCTTGATTATGACCAAGCTGGATTTAATGAAGACCATACAGCACCCCGACATGGTCCAGCTGTTTCAGGTGATTCTCCAGCTATGGAGAATTTCTATGTGGTGATGGAGTTCCTGTGGCACATCCCAAGGAACAGCATCATGCAAGAGGAGGAGTCCCACAGAGTGTTCAGGCAAATTGCATGTGCCATGCACTACTGCCATAACCAAAACATTGTGCACAGGGATCTGAAGCCAGAAAATATCCTGCTGGACGCTGGACGCAGCAGGCAACATCAAGGTATATGACTTTGGGGGTAGGGGGGCAGGTTCAGGCCGGGGCAGAAGGTGTACAGGGGCTATGGCACCTTCATTTACTGCACCCCAGAACTGTACCAGCATGAGGAGTATGACAGTCCCTTGGTGGACATCTGGAGGCTGGGCATCATCCTCTATTTTGTGTTTATGGGACAACTCCCATTTGATGAGAAGACCTAATCCCAGCTGGAGAAGCAGATCCTTAACATGATGTATGACAATTGCTTCTCCACTCTCCCCCAAATTGACTTTGTGTAAAATGGCATTAACATCCTTCCATGAGATACTGTGTTGATATCTGCTAGAATAATGTCATAATGACTCAAATATACTAAGGGTAAAAGGGTGCCCCTGGGATCTATGACAAGTACAGCCTGCAGAGCCATAGGAGGACAGTCTTGGCTCACAGGTTTCTTGACTTAAGAATTTGAAAGGAGGCTACCTTTCACAAAGACAGAAAGGGAAAGTATGGAGGAAAAAGCATAATTTAGGGAAAGCCAGTGAGCAAGTGCACTTGAATGGAGCAGCCAATAATCTTAAGAGTGATAATAACAAGGTATCTGATGAGCCCTTAGTGTGTAACAGGAACTAACATTTACATGCATTAGTTTATTTGATTCTCAAATCAACTCAGTGAGAAGTATCGGTTATTAGCCTCAATTTATGAATGAGAAACCAAGGTACACAAGAACTTAAAGTGATTGGTAGTGTATAGATGGTATCATTGATTTCAATTGCTTCTTAATCCATGCACAATATTATTAATCAACAACTACTTCCCACGTCTGCTCAATCTATAGAAAATGGGGGATAACAACTCATTTTTAATTTTTATATTTTTATCAACATTCATCACACTAGGAAATTAAGCTTCAAGTATCCATTTCAATAAGCTTAGATGAGCAGACTAGAGATGTATTTCTCTTGATGTAATTTTATGTGGCTTTTCAAATCCATTTTCACCAAAAAGTATTTCCTTGATACATTTTGTGAATTCATACAAAAATTGTGAGAGATTATATCATTTTTAAAATCTCAATATCAAATGTTATAAGTATTAGACTATCCAAATTCTAAAACTTTCATAATACCAAAATTAGATAATTCTACTAATATAGAGTACTTAATACAGAGTTAAGTCTTATTTTGTTTAGTAGACTAAGAAAGACTATAATAAATATTTCACTTTTTTAATATTTTGGGGGGACTTTTTTATTATTATTATTATTAAGAAATTCACTTCTATGGCTGCTATGAAGCTGAGCCTGAGTTTAACAGTGATGCATTCTAGAGGTAAACACACTTCACTCTGAATTTTCTGGCTATGCCCCCTGTCTTTTCTCTCAACCTCAGTTGAAAACGCCTGCTCCTGAACCCTCAATCTCTGCCCTTCTATTCCTGGAAAATACTAAATCAATTAGGTAGCAGGCTTTTTCACAGGAAGAGATGATTTTGTAACCTATTTTTAAACTTAGAAGGAAGGCAATGCAAATTTTGAAGTATTTCTGTACCGAACAGGGGAGCAGTCTCTTGAAGTCACCATAATGGTACTGGCTCTCTTGTAAGATTACAGACCCCATGTTTACCTTGTTGGTAGAATTTTCTTTAAATTTGTCTTTTTGATTATCAGTTTTATTGCCCTACAACCAGAAAAAATATGTTCTACATATGTCTTAGTTTGGGCTGCTATAACAAAAATACCATAGATTGGGAGGCTTAAACAATAGAAATCTATTTCTTACAGTCCTAGAGGCTGGGAAATCTACAATCAAGGGGCCAGCAGAGTCAGTGTCTGGAGAAGCCCCCTTCCTGGTTTATAGAAAATCATCTTCTAGTCGCATCTTCTCATGGTAGCAGAGGTGTGGAGAGCTCTAGTCTCTTTTTCCTCCTATGAGGACACTAACTCCCAAAGACCTCACCTCCTAAGACCATCGCATTGAGGAATATAGCTTCAACATATGAACTTAGGGCAAAGGGACACAAACATGCTGTTCATTACAACCTACAACCACTATTTCTTAATGTCTTGAGAAGAATATTCATTTGAACAACTTGGAAATTCTATTCCAATTAAATCTGGGAAAAGAATGGTCATTTGTTTTTTTTTCCACCAAACTTAAAGAACTTGACACCAACTAGTTTTTTGTTGAACCCATTATTCTGGTGTCATCCAAGAAAGATTAAAAATCAATTGAGGAGACAGGTGTGGTGGTACACACTTGCAATCCTATTTCTGAGGATGCTGAGACAGGAGTATCGCAGGTTCAAGACTGGCTTCAGCAGTCTAGCAACAAGACCCTATTTCAAAACAAAAAATAAAAAGGGCTGGGGTTATAGCTTGGAAGTAAAATGCCTCTGGGTTCAATCCCCAATACAAAAAATAAATAAATAAATCAATAGAGGAAGACTGAGTGGACAGATGAGTTATAGCCAATATAATGGCAATTGCCAGAGTGTAGTAAGAGAAATTGAAAAAATATCACCTTGCTACATAAAAGGAGACCGTGCATAGGATCTTATTTGGACATAGTTGTATTATCATTGCACTGCCTGGCCTAATGGGAATATCTTCATTTGTCTAAGTCAACCATCGGATTTAATCATAGGAGATACTGAAATATATCAGACATTAATGATTAAGTAATGTTTAGCAAGCTATAGTCAGCCATCTTATTATGTTTAATAATATACAGAAGGTAACTAGAAAAGCAAACAACAAAAGGATCAAAATGGTAAACAATCTAAGTCAACACAATTCCTAATATACATAACACTTCAATGCATTTTAAGTGGGCTACTGTGAACTTCGTTTAATTGAATTGGCAGAAACACGTGGGCCACAAATGATTATAACCCATCTTATTGCTTTTTTAAACACAATTCATTAGTGAAAAGCAAGTACTTTGTTTTACTGAATTGCCATTTCAATGTAAAGCCTGGGCTTAATTGTTCTGAGTTATATTTCTCCAAAATTAAAAGGCATAAATCATATTTCTATATCCCACAACCAACTGGCCAAACACATCCAACTGGGGAAGACTGAAGAGACAATGACATGTTTTAAAGTGATGGGAATCAACAGAAATCTATTGCAAGTCTTATCATAAAATAAATAAAATTCTCAAATTAGCTAGCTGCTCTTTATGATTGTGCCTATTTTAAGCGCTTTTAAAGTGCTCTCTTATTGATTTATACATCACCAAGAAGTGGCTAATAAAACTACAAGACCAGTCTGACTGAACATTTCAGCACCAAGAAATACAAACCCATGTATCTCACGAAGTGTGAGCCTTTTAAAAGGCTGACATTTTTATTCTCCTCCCAGCTCTATGATTGTCTGATCAAGACAAAAATGGGAAGGAGAGGGAACGGTGTAGAACACTAAGAAAAATAAATGGTAGGCACTTATGGTGCCCCCGCAAGAAGTATGCTCTCAGTGATAATTCATAATTTGAATAGCACTTTTTAAGCCGAATGTGGTTTCATTTTTATCGTGTTTTGTGCCTCACAAGTAAGTAAAGCAGGCGTATTATTCTTCTCATTATAGAGATAATGAAACAATTTGGGGAGAGTCAATGACATATGCTCTAGTGGAGAAGTCAGGACTTGAACTGCAGTTGTTTGAGTCCAGTTTCTTTCCTCCTATACCCTGCTGCTGCCCCAAGCCCCAGTAGCCCCTTTTAGAACAAATTGCCATTTTGGTAAATGGTAGAAGCTTGGAAGCAACTTGAAATACACTTGGCACTCTGATAAATAGTCCAGGCACTTAATTGGGATGCTTGCCAAGGAATAGAGTTAGTGCAGTGCATTTCCAATGGCTCTAAACAGCAGATGAATTGCACATCAATTTATTTAAATAGCAAGAAGGCGAGCCTATTCATGGCCATTACCAGGTGCGGATTGATGCCTGCTAGCATAGATTTCCCGCTGTGAAGCCCTTTAGTCACTCCATGCGGCTTCCCCACTCCATTATGCCTGTTAAATGAATCAATCTTACCTTAATATCATTCTTAAATATTTAATGCCAAATTACAATGCTGCCTTTTAAAATCGGTTGGTAAAATAAAAGCAAAAATTGTTCAGCAGGACGCACCCATCTCAGCAGCCTCCACTCTTCCACATGATTACTTACTGGGGTGGGATGTTTGCCCAGGGGTGGGCCAATTAAAAGGATTTATTTGCTTGTGCAACAGTCTCGGCTTGCCACAAACAGAGCTGCAGCTATAGAAAAGAGTAAGCAATTTAAGGCTTACTTTTCTGGTTGAATCCATATTTGTTGTAATGCAGAGCTTGACCCAGAAAATCACTCTCGACACTTTATCAATGTATGTTCCTTCATAGGACTTATCCTGGGCACCACGTGGGAGAAATGGCTGAAAGAACTTCAAGTGATTTAACTTTCTTGCTTCTGGTTGGTGCTTCATATCCAAATGGTTAAATCGCTAGACTTTTAAACATTCGAAGCCAAATAATTCAAATCATCTGTATTGCTTTTAGGAGTTGATATATAATTTTGTTATAGGGTGATAATCTCTCCTAGAAATAAGTTATAAGACAGTTATCTCTTCTTCAATTCTTATTTTTTCCAAGAGAAAGAATTCAAACTTATAGCATACTAGAAACACTTTATTAGAAACAGTGGGGGCACAGTGTGAAAGAACGGCATGATAAAGGGGTTACAATGGGAGAAAAGGGTCCAGAAAGGACAATCCCCCCTCCCAGTGAAAATCTGCAGAGAACAGAAGGATACATTCCAGAAAAAAAGAGGACCTGGAATGGGCCACTTTCTGGAGTGGAAAAAATAGCCATGGTAACCACATGGGAGCTTTACCAGTCTGGAAACCTTTCCACCTCATGCATATGTATCTGGAGAGGTCATTATCTCTCTTCAGGCCACATCTCAATTTTGTTTTTGCCATGTTGGAAACTTTCCCATGAGGGGTCTAAGTAAAATCCTTTGGGGGGAGGGGGGCAGGTATGTATGAAATGGTTCTCTAACTGCAGCTAGACTGGAAATAGGAAGGGTTGGTTTTTGTTTGGGTTTTTGTTTTGTTTTGGGTATTAGGGATTGAACCCAGGGGCATTCGACCTCTGAGCTATATACCCACAGCCCTTTTTATTTTTTTGTTTTATTTTTTTATCATTTTGTTGTTGCTGCTGCTGCTGCTGCTGTTGTTATTGTTGTGTTTTGAATTTATGTTTTGTTTTGTCTTGCTAAATTGCTGAGGCTGGCCTTGAAGCTGCAATCTTCCTGTCTCAGTCTCTCAAGTGCTGGAATTATAGGCCACCATGCCCAGGGGAGTCCCTCATTTTCATTCATGGGGGCCTGCTTAATATTTCCCCTTAGGTCCATCCCAATTTTGTCTAGCTACCTAACAATTTTGTCTAACTACCTAACAATTCCACACCCAGATGTGCATTTGTTTTCTCTTTTCTTCTTTCTGCTTTAGATCTGGTATTGGGATATGTGTTTTTCAGGGCCTTTCCTCTTTGGGCTCATGTGTTCCTGGACTGGACAGAGCAACTATCTTCTTCACATCCCTCAGTCTTCTTCCGGTTTGTTCTCAGTTCCCTCTTCTTTAACTTATGTGCCAATGTTGGTGTTGAAGACGAAGACCCGTATGACAAAAACTTTTTCCAGCTTTATGGTTTGTGAAAGATCTCAGTTACATTGATGTGGCTTGCTGTTTATCAAAAAGAAAAGCCTCATATTAACTAAAGGATTCCCTCAACTACTTCTTGGTTAAAGAAAAAAAAATAATAAAACCTAGTTCTGCCTTCCAAGAAAATAAATACAGATGTTATTGAGATAAAATTCTCCAAAATTCAAAACTCACACCCTCTAGCAGTAAGTAACAACTTGGATACTTTTAAAATCTAAATATATTGAGACTGGGTGCTAAATATTGGGGATGGTACAGGGAAGAGAGAGTGTTGTAAAATATTTGGCAAACAGTGTTTCACTTAGCAGCAGAAAATCTGGCTTGTAGTACTGGCTCTATTGCTATCTATCTGCCTGATGACATATAACTTGCTCAACCACCCTCAGCCCCCACACACCTGTAAACGGAGGGATTAAAGTAAGCCGTTGCTACTCCATTGTGTCAGCTTGGATCCTGTTAGAGGTGCAGAAACTACAACTGGTCCTACCTCCAGTCTCAGAACCTGCATGTTAACAATACTCACAAGTGATTTACATGCATGGAAAAGTTTGAAATACACTCAACTCCAAATTCTAAAGTTGATGGTGTTTAAAATCAAGACTTTATCCATTGTTGTCATTCTGCCAAAACCAGTGTCTTCATCTTCAGGGCGCATACACCCAAAAAATGACAAAATCTGACTTGAATTAGCCTGTATGGACCCAGGCAGGTTGAAAGCCACCTGCTCTTTTGGAAGACTTCGGTTGGAACTATTCAGATTCATGACATTTCTCATGGAATGCAGCTTTCCAACAGTTTCCCAGTCTGACAAAGCTGCTTTTGATTTGGAGACTGGGAGACAAGACAGCCAAGGAATCATCCTCTGCACCAGCTGACAACTTGAGGGAAGTGTCGCCCTGTCAGTCCAGGTGAGGTCTGCAAATCAGGGAAAGGAAGTTTAGTCCCACGGGGAGAATGGGCTCCTCCTGAAACCTAATCATGGCTCACACAGAATCATGCTGAGACTACAAAAGTTTAGGATGTCATTTCAAATACCTGTCAATAGATCAAGATGGCAGACCTTGAGAAAGAAGAGAAAAATTTAAAACCCTACACACAGGAAGAGATTGCAGAATTATCATTTAGAGGCATCAAAGGAGTTGAGGACATGCCACCCTGGAATATTAATGTATTCATTATTTGAGCTGATGGCACTTGAAAAACAACAAAGGTAGGTCTTCTTTGCATGTACTTTATCTGCCTAAAGACAGAGCTTCCAAAGGAACTAAGTTGTCACCAACCCTTTGCCCCAGGAGCTTCACCAACCTGGGAAAACAGATCTAATCACTCCAGAGGAGACTAAAGTTGATGGCACAACTAGACCAACTTTGTCATAAATTGTCTCCCATTGATTCTACCTATTCTTCTAAGGACCCATTCATCTTTCCTAAAAAATACATTTACTCTCCTCTAAGTGAAACATGCCTATATTCCTCTCCCTTTCCCCTGTTAAGGCAAAATATGAGATCGTATGGGGGTCAGGATATACCTCTAGATATATATGTCACCCAGACATTTGAGAAAGCAACCGAAG
This sequence comes from Graphiurus murinus, assembly GCA_004027655.1. NCBI lineage: Eukaryota > Metazoa > Chordata > Mammalia > Rodentia > Gliridae > Graphiurus > Graphiurus murinus. The sequence continues at coordinate 18,363 of PVLC010021655.1, forward strand.
CAAGAAGGCCACATCTCCTCTCTGCCCCTTCTCCCAAGAAGGAAGCCACAAACCTAGCTCAACTTCCCCTGACATAGATCATAAGACTCTCTTTCCAGAGATGCCTTCCCTATACTACAAGGAGTATAATGTTCTTATCTCTGATGACACAGGGACATGGAGAATAATCTGAACAAAGGTGACTTACCAAGTGTCTTCCAGTTTATAACCATTAGCTCATACCCTCTGGGTCTAAACATACTTCTATCCAAATGCACATGCCTATAATCCCAGTATTTAGGAGGCTGAAACAGGAATATTTTAGGTTCAAAGCCATCCTCAGCAACTTAGCAAGATGTTTCAAATTTTAAAATAAAATAGGGCTGGGAGTGTAGCTCAGAGGTAGAATGTCTCTGGGTTCAGTCCTCAGCACCACAAAAAATAATAAATAGATAAATAAATAAATATGCTTCTTCATAACTATCTACTTGATCAAACTTAGCATAAATATACACAGGTTTCTCTGAGTCTTCACTGCTAACAGTTCCCTAGTCATGTAAAATTTATATAAATACATACATGTACTCTTCCCTCATTAATTAATTTGTGGTCATGGGTGCCTTAGACATGAACCTTGCAATGGGTGACAAAATATTACTTTCTCTCTCCTAGAGCTCTCACATCACACCATGTTTTTGGACATTCACTTTTTTTTCTATGATACCCCCATATGCAATATTACGAATTAATAAAATTGTACGCCTTATCTCCTGTTAGTCTGCCCGTTGTCCATTACTTCATAGACACAGCTATGAAACTAGAAAGATAGAGGAAAAGCCTTTCCTCCCGTATAGTATGAATAAGAGACTTAATAGGGTAGAGGCAGTCAAACCTAAAACTGAGGACAGAATTACTTTCATTGACAAGAGGGGAAGGTCAACATGACTTTCCGGAAAATGAAATGCTGAAAAACAGGCAATTTATAAGAAACCAATGATTTGAAAGTGGAATTTGTTTCTTAGAAATTATTTTTATACATTCTTTCTCACCAATTCCAACTTTAAACATTCATCCAAAAGAATGTGTTAAAATACCCTACTAGAATGATTTCAACTTGTTTTGTTTTAATTTCTCTTTCGAGGCAGATTTTGTTCCCTTTGCTAATTCAGACACTGTGTGGGCAATTTCTTGGGCTGTTTTGAGAGAATCCAACGTTCCTCACTCTTCATGACGCACCAATGCAAAGCACGCATTCAGTCTTTGCTGCCTTTCTAATTCAAATGGTTCGGCTTTATGCTGCTTTATGATGAAACTTTTGATTATGACTCTGTCTATGGAGGGCCCTTAAATCTCCCTAGGACTCACGTTCTACACCCTTAGTTTGGAAATATCTAGATACAGGTACCCCAAAAGTGGTTCTTTTTTTCTGGGTGAAGCCCATGGAAAGTAATTTCATTTTCCCTATCCATTCTCTGGCACAGAACTCTTAGCATTCACAGATCCATACCAACAGCCTGTATTGAAGTGGCTTTCCATTGCTCAGAGACCTGTGTTTGTTTAAAAAAGAGTGGGAGGCTCTTTCCAAAGCTGGACCTTAAATCAGTATACTAAGTGTCACGAACAAAATATTATTTGTCAGTCACAGTGTGAACATTTTTAACATCTTCTGGGAATGAAAATATCTCAAAGCTGATGAGTGATTTAGATATGCAGGAGCCTCTGACTTTGAATTCACCCTGAAAGGTAATAATAGTACATAAAATTTTATAGCTATGAAGACTGAGGCTCAGTAGTTAGATAATTTTACAACCATGGTTGTTTTGGATCTTAGGTGTCCTCTTAATCCAGTTATCTATTTTTACACATTCAGAAACAAGTCCAGAGAGGTAAAACAATTTGGGCTATCATGCAAATAGCTTTTCATCTGTTTTGGTACAGTGCTTTCTCTGTAATTTAGTCATAGCTAAAGCTTTATGACATGCTTTGTCTGAACTGTGGTGAAGAGACTCCAAAATGACCCCAGCGATCCTGCTAATGTCCTTGTAATCCCTGAGAGTAGGTGGACCTGTGACTTGTTGCTAACCAATAGAACGTGGCAAAGATAGCGGAATATTGCTTTATGGTTTCATTATATAAGACTCTAACTTCTGGATGACCATAGTTCACAACCATTTTTAAGAACTAGAAAAATTCAAAGGTTCCCAACACAAGGAAATGATAAATGTTTGGGCTGGGGGTAGGGCTCAGTGGTAGTGTGTTTGCCTGACATGCACAATGCCCTGGGTTCAATCACAGCACTGCAAAAGGAAAAAAAGAAATTATAAATGTTTAAAAAGATAGAAATGCTAATCACCCTTATCTAATCATTACATGCATGTGTCAAATTGCCACATTGTACCCCCAAAACATATGCAGTTACAATATGTCAATAAAAGTTTATATAAAAAAGAATCTATCTTCTGACTAGTTAAAGCACACTAGTAAAACAGGAAAATGGAAATATTCTCACATTAATTTACATACAGAAAATCATTAACTGTTATGATAATATAATTAAGTTTTTAGAATTATTTGTTATTGTCATACATATCCTATTTTGCTGTATGCTTTAAAATTATAATAATAATAATTATTATTATATGGTACTGGGGATTGAACCCAGGGGCATTCTACCTCTGAGTTATACCCCCAGACCTTTTTACTTTTTATTTTGAAACAGGGACTTACTACATTACTGAAAGCCTTGCTAAATCGCTGAGGCTGGCTTTGAACCTGCAATCTTCCTGTGTCAGCCTCCCAAGTAATGAGATTATAGGCATAACACCACACTTGGCACTCAGCCCTTTTTTAAATTATTTTTCTTTTGAAGCATGGTCTCACTAAATTGCTAAAGGTCTATCTAAATTGCTGAGGCTGGTCTCAAACCTTTAATCTTCTTCTATGCCTCCCAAGTACTAGGATTACAGACTTGTGCCACCACACCCAGCTAATTTAAAAATTACTTAAGAAATGAAAGCAGAGAGCCAAAAAATGTTATTGAAGTAACACTACGCCAATATCTACCAAATAGTATTATCATAATATACTTTGGTGTTAATATAAAAAATCAAAACAGGGGAAGACTTTAAGCCCTCAAATATGATGAAATACTCCTTATTTTTAGGATTTTATATATAAGGATCTTAAAAGTATTTTTATGAGCCCAAGAGAATAGAGAAAAATAATTTCTTGTTTGAAAGTCTCATTTCTGTGCAATTTCCTGAAAAAATGCCATTTGCCAGTGCTTGTACTTGAAGATAGTTTCAAAGCCCCACAGATAAACTAGCCTCATCTGCCTCCCCCCACCTGCCACCCCAATGAACTTTGGCACAAGTTGCAATAATTTTTTTGGTTATAAGTTATCTTTATTTTAAAGTTGGATAAGAGACCACTGAATTATTAGATACTTAAATTTAAACTACAATAAAGCAACTGATACTTTCATGAGTGGAGCTGAAATTGAACTGGAGATGCCCTGGCGACCTAGCTTCCTGAGAATTTATGAGCCTGATGCATGGAGGGTATTTGAGTTCTCTCTGCCCTACCTACTGTTTCTGTTCCATAACCAATATTGAACTAAGAGAAATGAACTTTGCACATTTAAACTTCTGACTCTTAAAAGGTAATTGGAAATAAGAAGCTCTTGAGTGTAGGAATCAGATAATTTTAGAATTGAAGAAGACCTTGGAGGTGAACCAATTCACTTCCTTACTTACAAATGAATAAACTGAGGGATTCCATTGTCAGGATGGATGTGATTCATTCTACCTTAGTGAAAAACATGGCCAGAGAGGTGAGGTGAACTGGTCAAGGCTGCAAAATTACTGTCATGGAACTACAATCCTACCTCAAATCTTTATGACTCTAAAATTTGATTCTCTGCCTATGACACCATCACCCCTTGCACAAAAGTCTTCAGATATGCATATACGGCTTACAAGGGTCCGAGCAGCAGGAGAGCTTTAGAGGAGCAACAGAGGAAACTCTGAAATAACAACATGGTCCTTCAAAGAGCAGATAGGGAGGGGAGTTTGCCAAAGTATAATTTCCAAAATGTTAAAAAAAAAATGCAACTCTTATTCAAATATTTGGTGAGCATCTGTCAAAGATGTGTTTAGCTCATTTATGATGGAACCACCAGGATGGAAACACAGCTCCAAAGAGCATTTGCAGTTCATATCGTCATTCAGGAAAGCAGTGAGGAAACAGGATTAATAATTCCATATTTTAAAAACAGGATAATGCCATATAGGGCAATAAAACAATATTAGGAACATCGTTTTCTACTAGAAATAATGATCATATTTCTACTGAAAAAAAATTTCATAACTTATCGGTCTTCTATTTGTTTGATGTGTGTATGTGTGTATGTGTGTGTGTGTGTGTGTGTGTGTGTGTGTGTGTGTGTATGTGTGTGTGTGTTTTACTGGGGATCAAACCCAGGGGCATTCTCTCTTGAAGCTACACTCCCAGCGTCTTTCTCAGTTGCTTCAAGTCTTACTAAGTTGCTGAGGCTGGCCTCAAACCTAGGATCCTCCTATCTCAGCTCCCAAGTCTTGTAATTATAGGCATGAGCCACCATGACTGGCTCAAATTTATCAGTCAGTCTTCTAGCTGTAAATAGTAAGCCAAGCATAGGTACAATTTCTCTAGAGAAATATTCTCCTGAGGTATTCCTAAGAGGTGTTGCAAGCTCTCTGGCCACTGTGTATTAAAGATTATATTCCTTGACCATTGTTTGAAGGAGAGTTACTTTTTGATGCAATAGTAGAGCAAAGTATACTGATAATTGATGATGCTGAGAGTATGCTTAATCTTCTCCTGTAAAAGCTGAGGAGTTAAGGGTAGACATGAAAGAAGATCATACTGCCTCATCTGAGAAATGGAGAGATGAGAGCAGAAGCAAACTGGTACAAGGTATGATCTATGCACAGAACTTCATGTATAATGGAACACAGATGATTAGACACTAACATGACAAACAGGGAGTTCTGGGTATCTATCCCATTGCTATTCTTAAAATAAAAGTAGTCCTCTCTCCCAGATTCCTGTCTCAAAAAAATCTGTTTTTGCACTTCACTACCTCTGACTTTTGGAACTAAACCATGATTCCCTTGGACCTGTTGGTAAACTTAAAGAGTTTAAAGCCATGAAGCTTCAAAATTTTCCCTTTACCTCAGCTGAAACAAATGGAACAGATACAATAAAGAAAATCCATTAAACCATATGCAAGAATGAGCATAAAGTATAGTCAATGTATGATAAAGCTTTAATTAACTGGAGCTATAAATATTGGAAAATACTGTTCGTGGAATTAAAATCTCTTTTTCCTTTTTCTCATGTTTATCTTGGCAACATTGCCTGGAAAAATAAAATAAATTAGCTTCTCTCCAACCTTCTACTTCTCTCTTCCCCACTTCCTTTCCCACCTCCTATTCCTTTGCCCTAGTGTGGAGCTTCAAAGAGGTTCTAGAGACCTTTCACCTCTCTTCCTCCCATTTGAACGTTACTGTGTTCAGAGGAAGTAACTAGATTCATCACTCTCTTTGGTTAATGTTCCATCTTAAGGGAAAAACAGAAGCGCAAACTCCACATGTTTAGTTGTCTATTCCACTGCTAATACTTAACTCTTTTTAGTACCGCTGAAATCAAGCCCAATAATAGAAATTGCTTCTGAAGAGTAGACTGACAGTCAGAAGTCCATTTTAACTTCCTCTTGACTCATTATAAATGGATGTGCTATCCTCTATACCAACTAACTTCGAAAAACAAATACTTGTTCCTAAAAATATACAATATAAGTGACTGGAAATTTCAAGAAATTGAGATCACTGATCAAGATCCATTAGCTGCCTAGTAAACTCTGAACATTGATGGGCAGTAAATACAGTAGGAAGCTTTAAACTTAATAGAATAGGACATAGGCCAAATTTGAGGACAGTGTAAGGAATAAATTTAGGTTCTCAGCCTGGCACATGCAATACACAAAAATCCAAATAGGATCTCTTTTCCCCAGAAATTTTTCTTTTGTCTAAGGAGAAGATAAACTCACCTTACAGATTTAATACATTTAATTTTATCTGCACATAAATATTAACTTAATTTGAAGTGGTTTCTTTGTTTCTTTAACAAAACTGAGAAGTGCAACAAGTCATGTAAAAACGGCTGATATGTTCACAAGATCTTCCTTCTGAAGTGGCAATTTAAATTAATTTTTTAGAGAGCTTTTAAATGTTAATAAAAAGCATGCACTTTCTTCTAAAGGAAAAGGATCTTTCTGTTCAGCTCATGTTTATTTTAAAATATTTGCAAAATGCAAAAACCTTTTTTTAAAACGTCTTTGGGAAAATGACTTTTATTCTCATCTTCCTTGCTACAATTGGCCAATGTGCTGCGTCTTCCCTGGATTTTTATTCAGTAATGTTCTCTTGGTAGGTTTTTCCAACCAGAAAATCCTCAGAGGTTCTGAGCTAGGATTGCTGTTGTTTTTTTTCTCCCCAGGCCTATATCCTCAGTCCTAAAGGCCTTTAATTTTTTAGATTTTTAGACTCCAGGTAACATTAACTAAGTTAATGAAATTATAGACTCCCCATTTTTTAATCTTTTTTCTTATTGCAAGATCTGATTCTTTTCTGAACGGTGATCGATTTCTCTGAATTTCTTTTTCCTTTTCACGCAGTTTCAGATAAAGGTAAGTTTGTTTTTTAACTTCAATTTGCCAATTTGCCCAGGAAGATCAACATTAATTTTTTTCTGGACCTGGGTGTCATCCTTTTTTTTTTTTCCCCCATGTTACTAGAAATTGAACCCAGGGCCCATGTACGGATAAGCAAGCACTCTACCATTGAGTTACATCTCAGCGCTTCTTTTTTTTTCTTTTTCTTTTTCTTTTTTTTTTTTTTTTTTTTTTGTGTGTGTGTGTGTGAGACTGGGGATTAAGCCCAGGGGAATTCTACCTCTGAGCTACATCCCCCAGTCCTATTTTTTATTCTTTATTTTGAAACAGGGTCTCACTAGGTTGCAGAAGAACTCACTAAGTAGCTAAGGCTGGCCATGAACCCAGATCCTCCCGTCTCAGCCTCCCGAGTATTGGGATTACAAGCATGTGCCATCACACCCAGCTTTTTTTTTTTTTTTTTCTTAATTATTTTCAGATAGAGTCCTGCTAAATTGCTGAGGCTAATCTCAAACTTTTGATCCTCCTGCCTCAGCCTCCTGTGATCCTCAGCTGGAATTACAGGTGCCTGCCACCATGCCCAGCTCCAATTTTTTTTTTACCTTTTTAATAATTCTTGTATATATTGCTTAATATTTTCTTAATATCAAACACTAAAAGCTGGGCGCGATGGTGCATGCATGTAATCCCAGCACTTGGGAGGCTGAGACAGGAGGATCCAGGTTCACGGCCAGCCTCAGCTACTTACTGAGGCACTCCACAATTTAATGAGACCCTGTTTCAAAATAAAGAATTAAAAATAGGACTTGGGGTATAGCTCAGAGGTAGAATGCCCCTGAGTTCAATCCCCAGTACTGAAAAAAAAAAAAAAAAACACTAAAAACTGACTCCCTAGGTTAAGCCAAAATATTTCACTGAGAAGGTCCTGGGGTATCTTATAGAATTGAGGGAATAGTTAAACAATCTAGGACTCGAAAGTTAAGGAACCCGGACTGGTGGAGATATTGTAGCAGCTGCAGCTTATGGACCTTCTCTCAATCATTACTTTCGAGATCAAATGGAAAATGGGTTACAATGCAACAGAAAAACTCCATAAAAGTGGAGAGAACAGGCTACAGATGGGGCATACAGAATGATCCCGGTTTTGAAAAAAAGAATGAGGTATAATATCATCCACGGTGGACAGCAGATAATGATTTCCTCCATTACCTTTATCTATCCCCAAATTAATATGCATCACTAGTGTAATTTTAGAAGTTTTAAAGTAAAACATATCTCTGTTGGGAGGTTATGAATAAATGACCTCTCTGAACACATCATTCATCATAACCATCCGTAAGGTTCATTAACTTCTGGCTGGTGGCCCAATATTCTCCTAGACAGAGAGGAAACCTCGAGCAAGTGTCCCTCTGAGATATGCGGTCTCTCTGCAGCCTTGTCATTGTCTGGAACTTGAATGGACTTCCCTCCCCAAGGGAAGAAGGCCCATCTCTCCTCTCTGCCTCTCTCCCTCTGTAGGAAGACCCTTTTCCAGCTCTCCCCTTCCCTGCACTATTCTACCTTCCTCTCCATTGTTCCCCATGGAACTCAATTCTAGAGGATCCCATTCTCTCTCTAACATTGTTTTGTTGGACCTTAAAGACAATGGGTATTACTGCTTTTCAAGGGACAGGAGGCAAAATTATCCCTGCCTCGCCAGGAAAATAAAATGTTACAGTGGGTAATATTGGTTATAGAAGAGCATAAAGGAGCAGAGGAACTATACTTTGAGTACAATTTATATATGATGCCAGGGATACAAGACCCTCAAATCACACTAAGAGGAAATCTGAATATAAACATATACATATTTTAAAAAGATACTTATATGGCTATCTTTGGTTCACAAAAAATACTTTCGTTTTGTGATTAGTGTTTCCTGATTGTGGGAATTTTTTTCCTTATATAAGCCTATGCTACTTGTATTATTTTAAACATTAAAAATCTAAAATGATAGCTGCAGGTGGGTTGCATATTGGCAGGAAGAGGCCACATACACTCAAACACCCTGCTGTACCTTTCCATTTTGCCAGCCAAGATTTCAGAATAGTGGGAGTGAACCTCACAGAGCAAGAACAGATGCATCCTACCTTGGCCTGGCTTTTTCTCACCCCTGGGTTCCCTGCAGGGTCTCCAGCTGCCTGCAACACTCACTGGCCAGACAGAATCCTGACAAAGCCGGGATAAAATAAAAGGAGTTAAATTCTTGCTGTGTTGCTGCCATACTTGGTTGTGACTCTGATTATTATTTTGGTCCTAGGACATGGTTCAGAAATCCTATTCCTCCAGTAATTCTGAAACAAAGTTCCAATAGCACATTAGAGTTTATAGTGCTTGTATGTATGTATCGTTAAATCTACCATCATCCTAGCCAACCTAAGAATTCTGTTAACCTCAGAGGATGTGCACAACACTGTACTAGATAGTACATGGATGTAGATCCTTGACTGCCAAGAGCCC
>PVLC010021656.1:0-17627 GCA_004027655.1 Graphiurus murinus
TTTTTTTTTTTTTTTTTTTTTTTTTTTTTTTTTTTTTTTTTTTTTTTTTTGGCTTTGATGTTATTGTGATGTTGGCTTCATAGAATGTGTTTGGGAATGGTCCCGTTTCTTTCTATTTCACGGAATAGTTTGAGGAATATTGGGATTAGCTCTTCTATAAATGTTTAATAAAATTCACTTGGAAGTCCATCTGGCCCTGGGCTTTTGTTTGATGGTAAACTCTTTATTGCTGTTTCTATCTCTTTGATTGCTATTGGTCGGTTTAAGTTTTCTATATCTTCTTTACTCAATTTAGGGAGGTTATATGTATCTAGAAATTTGTTAATTTCTTCTAGATTTTCCATTTTGTTAGAGTATAGTTTTTCAAAATAGTGTCTGAGTATCCTCTGTATTTCCATACTGTCGGTGGTAATATCACCTTTTTCATCTCTTATTTTGGTAATTTTGGTTGATTCTCTCTTTCTTTTAGTTAGATTGGCCGATGGTTTATCTATCTTGTTTATTTTTTCAAGAAACCAGCTTTTGGTTTTGTTGATTTTCTGTATTTTTTTATTCTCTATTTCATTAATTTCTGCTGATTTTCATAATTTCCTGTCTTCTACTGGCTTTGGGGTTAGACTATTCTTGTTTTTCAAGGGCTTTGAGCTGTGTCATTAGGTTATTTATTTGGTGATTTTCTGTTCTTCTGCATTTTATTTTTATAGGAGCTCATAGTCAAGAGTTTGCCTTGAGCCTCAGACAAGACTTTGGACTTCTGAGCACTACTGGAGTTGCAAGGACTAGGGAGACTCTTATAGATGGACTACATGCATTTTTTTTTTCATTGTGAGATGGGTATGAGCTTTCTAGGAGCCAGGGGTGGGGTGCCATAATTTGGATGTGGGGTATCCCCTAGAAAAGCTCATGTGTTGGCGATGCTACAAAACTCAGAGGTGAAATAACTGAATCAGAGCTGTAGCCTCATTAGTGAATTAGTTGGTTGATGAATAATTTTAAATGGATTTGCTGAGTGCTAACTGTAGGCAGGTGGGATGTGACTGAAGAAGGTAGGTCGCTGGGGGTGTGTCCTTGAAATGTTGATCCCTGGTCCCTTCTCCCTCTTTCTCTGCTTCCCAGCTGCCAGGAGATGAGAAGCTGTCCTCTGCCACACCCTGCTATCATGACATTTCTGCTTGGAGCTGGTCAACCATGGACTAAACATCTGAAACCAAATAAACCTTTTCACCTCTAAGTGTTCTTTGTCAGTGGAATTCACAGCAATGTGCATAGCTTGCTCATAGCAATGAGAAGCTAACGAATACACCAAGTAAAAAGGAAGATTCCCATCAAGTATGAAAAGATAAGAGTACCAAGTTCAGCAGTTGCCAAAAGGTCCTGCAAGCCATATAGTAGAGACTAGGGCATTTGGCGTTTGGTTAAATTTACATCAGTATTCAGAACTATGTGGAAGGAAGTATTTAAAATCTGGTGGACTTTCATACATCCAAAAAACAACCAATTATGTTAGTAGTGATAAATTACATGGTATCAGATCTGAGGCAGTTTACCAAAACCAGTATGTAAGCAACATTCAGTGTAGTCTTGAAATAGGAATCATTTAAATCACAACGAGACACCTTAAAAAGTGAACTAAACCTTTCAATTTGCACTTTCATTGGGGATTATCATGCAGAGTGTGGGTCATTCGTCCTGAGGCCTAAACTGGGCAAATTTCAACTAAGGTTAAGATTTGCTATGTGAGATTTAAAAACAATAACAAAACCCCCCAAAAACAGGCCCCCGAATATACAATATCTCTCCAGCTTTCGTAAGCTAAACTGAACATGTTAATTGTGGCTGAAAGAAAATGGAAAAAATCACTAGGTATTTGGCATACCGGGGAGAGGAAGAGGGGGAAGAATGGCTGGGATGACGAACATGCTGCCCAATCAACAGGCTGGCTGTGTTCTAACCATAGTATTTGTTCTTTATTACGCTGAAGCTCTAAAATGAAGGCTGTGTTTCAACAACCCTTGTTCTCCCAGCTTCCAGCCTGGTGACTGACTACATATAGACACTGAATAAATATTTAATACTGTGGCATGAATGAAGGCTCTTCTGCAAAATGCCTGACCAGGAGTACTCTTCAAAAGTATCTAGATCATGAACAATCAAGGAAACTGAAAACCCATCAAAGACTAAGGAGACTAAGGAGACACGACCACTAAATACAACGTGTTAAACTGCATCCTGGCACCAAAATAAATAAATAAATTTAAAAGGGGGGGACCTTGGTTATAAAACTGGTGAAATACAAATGAAATGTGTTGTACAGTAAGCAAGTGGTGTTGTACCAATGTTATTTATTTTGATAAGTGTGCCACAGGGGAAATGGAGGGACTCTACTACCTTTGCAATGCCTCGTAAACCTAAATTTCAAAGTAAAACACCTGTATTTGTGTGTATATAGTTTTCACCTCATTTCTTTTATTCTTTGAGCTTGTATTTCTATCCCATGTTCCCCTCACCTTGGATCCTAATGTTACTACATTTTTGTGTGTGTGTGTGTGTGTGTGTGTGTGTGTGCTTAGAAGTTTTACTCATCTTTATACGTCTTGGCAACATTTGAACTTTCTAATTGCCTGTGCTATCATATGATATAAAATGTCCCCTAAAGAGCTCATTTATTAATGTTTGGAATTGATATAATTGAGTCCTGAGGGTTGTAATCCCAGAAGTGGATAAATCCATCGTAATGGTTGTACCCAGTAGGCAGTAGGCTGGGGCTGCAGGAGGTGGTCCCTGGGGGTGCGGCCTTGGAGCTTTATATAAATGGTTCTTCCTCCTTGGTTTTCTTCCACCATGATGTGAGGAGCACAGCTTGTGTGTTCTCTTTGTCTTCTTGCTCTCTCACCATGCCTTGAGATCCACGTCCTAGGCCTAACATGAACTGGACCTGAAACCGTAAAAAAATAAATCTTTCCTCTAAGTTTCGTGCTTGATCTTTAAGTTAATAGGTTCAAGAATGCTGTGGATACAGCCTGTTGCCAAAAGCCTATAAGTGTTAAGAAAATTCCAGATTGAGCTATTATTACAGCTGTTACTGTAATAATAACAAAGCAACATAATCAAATCTTAATCACTGAAGAAAAAATGACAGAGATGGGGCTGTTTTTCTACCAGTTTCACCATGTGTATGGGGGTGGAAGCTACTTCTTGCTTCAATAAGGTAGACCACCATCAATTTCTTTTTCCTTCTTTTTAAAGAACAGACTTAATTCTTGATAGCCACTGACACCGTTAGAACAGTGTTGCTCAAATCCTTGAGTTCCTTCTCGTTGACACCACAAAACTTCAAGATTTACTATTAAAAATACTTTCAACCATCTATCAGCTAACACCTCAGAGGAAACACTTTCATGAGAGAAAAGAATTGAAAAAGTGCACACTGGCCGAACCACTGAGGTTAGGGTCGCTTGAGCTGGGCGGCAGCTGTCCTTGGGTTGCTGGGGCTCCAGCAGGGTACTGGAGGGCATGGCAAAGGCCAGGCCTGTCCAGCACTGCTCAGATTGTGATGTGCCAGGAGATACAGGTGCATTTCCTCGAGCTCCCCTCCAGCACCTGGGAAGGCTGCCTCTTTTCTTTTTCTTTCCTTACTTTTTTTTGGAACTGGGGATTAAACCCAGGGGTGAGGGGTGTTTCATCTTTTTAAGCTACACCCCCAGCTCTATTTTTAAATTTTGAATCATGATCTTAGTTACTGAGGGCCTCACTAAATTGCTGAGGCTAGCCTCGAACCTGGGATCCTCCTGTCTCAGCCTCCCAAGTACTAAATCACAGCTGTGCACCACCATGCCAGCTACTAAGTCTGCCTCTTGCCCCGAGAGGAGAAAACCTACACCACGGCTCAGGGTCCCACAAAGCGGCCCTGGCCGGGACAGGCTGCCAGTAGGAACCCTGGGCGACTGGGCCTGCCCACTACTACAGAGAGGAGTGCGCGGCCTCCGTCCTCGCCCAAGGAGGCCTCGAACTCTGCAGAATTCCGCGCCCCGCCCCCAGGGGCGCATGCGTCGGCTCCGAGAAGCACGAGGCGGCCAAGGCGCAGGCGCGGGCGCAGGCGTCGAGGCGCAGGCGTCCAGGCGCAGGCGCAGGCCCGGGCCAGTGGCCGCGCAGACCGTTGGTGATTGGACGAAGAGGGCGCGGGGGCGCCGTCCCGGGCCCGCAGGGGCGCGCTCGCCGCTTTTGAACGACGCGGCTCCGCGTGCGCAGGCGCCCAGCGGCCAGAGGAGAGAGCGCAACGCCGAGGACGCGATGGCGGCAGCGGGCGGCAGCCGGAGAGCACCCGGCCTGCGCCTGGGCCTGCCCCTGGCGGCGCGCCTGCCCGTGGGCTCCGGCCGAGAGGGCGGCGGGAAGGACGGCGTCGGTGGGTGCCTTGCGGGCCCTGCTCGGAGGGGGTGATGGGGCGCGGCAGGGGACCAGCGGGAGGCGGGCGGCGGAGTCGGGTGGGCCCCCGAGGGTGCTGACCAGCGCCCCTCCGCCTGCCTTTCCCGCCCATGGGCTCCTGCTTGGTAGGTGAGAAAACGTCCGGCAACAGTGACTGGTTGCAGAGTTCCAGGGTCCCCAGCTTCGCTCAGATGCTGAAAAAGAATTTGCCCGTCCAACCAGCAGCCCAGACGGTGGCCACCCCCGCAGGATATTCCTCGGAAAGTTGCAGCTTGACCAACATGGCATCCAAGGTTACCCAGGTGACAGGTACGACGACTCCTTTTTCCTTTGTAGTACTGCCCTGGTTCTGGGATGACTAGTACATTCTGTTGAGCCTCTGGCTTAAATATTTTGTAGATATATGTGTGTGTGCGCGCGCACACATGGAGAGACACACACACACACACACACACACACACACACACACACACACCTGTCTCACCTGGTGCTAGAATCTAACTCCGAATACTATAGAAGACCTTTAGAAGTCCTTCCCTGGCCTATCACTTAACTATCCACTACCACTTTGTTAAACCATTTCAACTGTCTTCCCTTTCTGAGGGGAAGCTTCAGGGAAAGGACTAGATTTAACTGGTTTACATTGCAAATATCACTTAGCTTACTGTTAAGTGTAAAGCAGTTACGGGTAAACATACTTTAAAAAATTCGATTGAATTTGAGTCGAACACTTTATACTGCCTGAGGACAACAGACAGTATAAAAGAGTAGATGGGAACCAGAAACTAGTTTGTACTCCCAACGGATCCAGATCTGTGTCATTCTCCATTCCAAACCTTAGTGACATCATCAGTAACAATGGTAGCCTCTTAAGACCTTGACATCACTAAAATTCCATACTTTTTTCATATCATCAATGATAATATTTATTCTTTGCAAAATATACCAGAAAGTATATACAATAACAGATTGTGCGTGTGTGTCAAAATTTTTTAGTAGAAACGTGTAAAAATGTGTATGACTTAAGTGCATCTTCGATTTTTTGAGGAGGATTTAATGTTTTTGCTCATTTTTTTAAACTAAATTGACTAGTATGAACATTTATTTTTAGGTAATTTTCCAGAACCATTGCTTTCCAAAGGTCTTTCATCTATTTCAAATCCTGTCCTTCCTCCAAAAAAAATACCTAAGGAATTCATAATGAAATACAAACGTGGAGAGATAAATCCTGTGTCAGCCTTGCACCAGTTTGCACAAATGCAGCGGGTTCAGCTTGATCTTAAGGAAACCGTAACAACAGGCAAGTGCAAAGATACATCTGCTTATTACAGTACTGGAAAATATTTTTTAATTTAAAGCAGACCATATGAGTGGTGTTGTGTTTGTTTTGCATATGATATTAGGGCTATATAACTAAGTATATTTTTACAGGTATACTAAACTTTTATGTTGCTGATTCAGCCTTTTGACACTGCAAATAACTCAAATATACAAAAGTACTTTAGTCATCAAGTTGTAATTTGTGTGTATGTTGCTAACTAGCCAAACTGAAATAAGTCTCATGGATTATTTTGTTAAATGTTTGGACTGGGATCTATCTTATGAAAAGTCAGTGATTATGATGCCTAAGAATAAAATGTAGTCACATTTGACCCCTGAAATTTAAGGATTTGAAAAGAGCACTTTACTTACTTGGCTGCAGACTTATCTTTGACAGTTTCATCCATTCTCCTTTAAACCGTGCAACCCCAGCCATGTTGTGTTTATAGAAGGCAATAGGAGTAAAGAACAGAAAAAGGCAGAAAGCGACTTCTGATCGCTCCAGAAGATCTTTAAGAAAGTGGAAGAATAAGAGAGTAAGAGCTTCTGCTAGGCATGGTGGCACACCTGCAGTCCCAGTTCTCTGGAGGCTGAGATGGGAGAGACCATTCTGCACAACTTAGTGAGACCCTGTTTCAAAATAGAAAATAAAATAGGGTTGGGAGTGTAACTCAGAGGTAGAATGTCCCTGGGTTCAACCTCCAGTACCAAAAAAAGAGAGATTAAGTGCTTTTGAGGGGCACTGACAATTTAAAAGTATGACAATCAAAACAGCAGTCTAAAAAGTCTTTGTGTGTGTGTATACACACACAGTTTGATTTCTTTAATTTTCCGCGCACTAACTTTTGCCAGTGTGAATCTCAAAGCTAGTATCTATGCATGTGAATTTAAAGCTATTAAGATTTTAGTAAGATTATCACAGTGACATCGTTTCAGTAAACTTAGGTGATAAAAAATAAGGTCTTACTGTAGAAAGTGGCATTTTCTTAATGTAAAAAGTTACATGACTTAGGTGTTCTCTGTCATCCAGTGGCCATGGCGCCTGCCCTGACCAGTACTCCACCCTCAGACTCCACCTGCATTACACCCCCAGCCTTGGGCCAGTGGTGAATTCAAAAGCCTGATTAAGTAAGAAATCAGACCTCACTGAAAACATTAAAGGAAAGGCTAGACAGCTGTTTTTCCAAACAAAAAGGAAACTCAGGAATCAGAAAAGGTAACTAATAAATATACCAAAAGAATATAACTGCACAAATGACAGAATCTGATCAGATGAAACAGTTTAGAGAATTCCTTGGGACCTACAATAAAGTTACAGAAACCTGCTTTTTGGACTGTGTAAAAGACTTCACAAGAGAAGTAAAACCTGAGCCAGGTGTGGTGGCGAACGCTTGTAATCTCAGCATTTGGGAGGCTGAGACTGGAGGATCTGGGTTCGCAGCCAGTCAGCTACCTAGTGAGGCTCTCCACAACTTAGTGAGCTCCTGTTTCAAAATAAAGAATAAAAAATAGGGCTGTGGATATAGCTCGGAGGTAGAATGCCCCTGAGTTCAATCCCCAGCACCGCAAAAAAAAAAAAAAGTAAAACCTGAAGAGATCGCCTCTTCAGAACATTTCTTTTTTTTTTTTTTTTTGCGGTACTGGGGATTGAACTCAGGGGCATTCTACCTCCGAGCTACACCCCCAGCCCTATTTTTTATTCTTTATTTTGAAACCGAGTCTCACTAAGTTGCGGAGTTCCTCACTCTTCAGAACATTTCTTACAGAAGTATTTAAAAATGACACAAGGGATATTCATACATTTTCAGGAATATTATGTTCAACAGAATGAAGCCCTGGCAGCCAAAGCAGGACTCCTTGGCAACCATGAGAGAGAAGTCCTAATGGATGCTCTTTCAGTGAAAGACTGCCAATGGCTGTTGCACTGGAAATGAGGATTCTTTTGAGAGAATCCCCTGAATGCAGTAGGCACCATGTTAAACCATCTGTCATGACTATTTGGCAACCAATGGAAAAGATTGCTGTTTAGGAATAATCAAAATAGAAGATCTTATTGTGCAGTGAAGATAATAAGATGCAACATTTGCCAAGGCTTTAAGATTCAGTATCTTTCTCACTTGATTAGAAAAATAAACCATTGTTTCTCCAATTGTGACTTAATTTTAAAGCAAAATATGTGTCTGTTCGTGTATGAGATAGAAAAAAATTATTACCAAAAGTATAATAGATGGAAATATCACTGAGGAGTTGTTTATGCTCTATAGAACCATAGTATTCTGACTGGTCTATGGATATGTTGAAATGTTTTTCAATCAGGATTATCCTCCAAGCATTCCTGTTCATTAATGTCTGCCTCAAACTGCTGGTGAATACATGAAGCAGTTATTTGCTAATTAAAAAAAAAAAAAGTGGCCCTTGTAATCCCAGGATTTGGGAGGCTGAGACAGGAGGATCGCAGGTTCGAGGACAGCCTCAGCAAATGAAATAGTGAGACTTTCATCAACCTAGCAAGACCCTGTTTCAAATAAGAATAAAATAGGGCTGGGGTGTAGCTCAGAGATAGAATGTCCCTGGGTTCAATCCCCAGTGCCACGCACCAAAAAAAAAGTGAGCTTAATCTCTGTGTGATTTGTTAGCTTTTTTCCATTATTCTCAGACTGCCCTTGGAAAAATGTAAGCTATCAGTTCTTGACAGAATGAAAAAGCTGGCCACGGAAAAGTACTCGAAAGTATGGCCCATTGATTGCTAATGGAGTTTATGTTCCAAGTATTGTTCAGTGGGTTTGGTATTGAGACCAGTGCGTCAGTATGTTTAACAGGCTCTACATGTGATTTAGATTCACATTGATGTTTGAAAACCAGGGTATAAATAAACAGGCTGAAACTTACTCGCTTAGCTAGCATTGTGATATAGAACCCTTATTATTAACAAATTTGGAATGTAATACCTCCTATGCAAAAAACCATCTGGGCCACTTATTAAGTATATAAAATACTCTCTGGTTTATTAAATTTTGGTTGAAACACAGGTGATCATGAAGGAAGGCATTTGGGAAATTAAAGAGGTCTTACATGGTTGGGGGAATGCAGTTTACCCAGATGTAATTAAGAGTCCTTGGTAAAACCTTGATGTGTATCTTTAAAATGGTTTTTGTAATGTAACTGTGAACACGTGAGGAAATAAGATAGTGGGTTTTATGTGCAGAGTCAGTTACCTAGCCATCCATAATCAAAGAGAGGAGGTTCAGGCTATTAATACCATTGAGTAAAGCTTGAAACAGAAAAATCTTTGACTTGTGAGTTTGGGAGATGACTGCATTTCATTTTTCATCAGGTAAATAAATAGAAAGGCTAAGTGATTGCATAAAAGTAACCCTCTAGGAATTTCAGAGGACTGGACATTCATATCTTTTTTTTATTGTTTATGTTTTGGTTTTCCTTGTGGAAAACTAAAGAGGTTCTCCCCTCTTTTTTTTTTTTTTTTTTTTTTTTTTTTTTTTTTTTTTTTTTTTTTTTTTTTTTTTTTTTTTTTTTTTTTTTTTTTTTTTTTTTTTTTTTTTTTTTTGCGGTACTGGGGATTGAACTCAGGGGCATTCTACCTCCGAGCTACACCCCCAGCCCTTTTTTATTCTTTTATTTTGAAACCGAGTCTCACTAAGTTGCGGAGTGCCTCACTAGGTAGCTGAGGCTGGCCGCGAACCCGGATCCTCCGGTCTCAGTCTCCCAAATGCTGGGATTACAAGCGTGCGCCACCACACCCGGCTGGTTCTCCCCTCTTTCTCTGAGCTATAGAAGACTGAGTTGCCTACCATTATGCCCTGATGGGTTTATAAGATTTCTTCAAAGCTATTCCTTGAGTTCTGGAACTTACTATAAGGCAAATCCAAAGGTGGGAAAAATTCAATTTTACTTGTATTGAAGTTCAGAGAGAGATGTTACCAGAAGTCTCCATCTTGTCCCTCGTTTGTTATTCAGTAGGTACTGGAGTGCTCAGCATTGCCAAGCGCAGTACCCGCTGTCACCCACGTTTGACCTGTGTTCCAGAGCTGACTCTTGCTCACGTTGATGTGGAGCCAGGAGAGCTACTCGAGTCCTCTGATCTAGTTCAGGGACTCATCCAGCTTTAACCCCTGTTGGTCCTACAAAAAGACTGGCTGGTGTTTTGGACTAAATTTCCCAGAATTTTTGTAGTGGAATATTTTCCTGTACAGTCATTCTTTGCAATAATATACTGTGAGTTACTAGAGCAGTCATTCTGTGTTCTTTTTCAAGGAAATGTTATGGGTCCATATTTTGCTTTTTGCGCTGTTGTGGATGGTATTCAATACAAGACTGGACTGGGACAAAATAAAAAGGAGTCTAGATCCAATGCAGCAAAATTAGCTCTAGATGAGCTTCTACAATTGGATGAACCTGAACCAAGAACTTCAGAACCTTCAGGTAAATACTCTTGATGAAAAATGTGTCATTTTCTAGGAGGAATCATCTGAATGATTTATGTTAATGAGTTACTTGGCAACTGCATGATTGAAGAGGACTTGAAAACTGTCCTTCAATTGCCACCTGCCAATATATTTAATAGTAGTTGAGATGCTCTTGCATATCAGCACCAAAAGACATAATCATGTTTCTAAACTATATAACATGTCAGATTATTAATTGGCTCAAATCCTGAATTGTATTTTCCCCATTATTTATGAGATTCTTACTAATTCACTTAATCCTGGTGTGTGTGTGTGTGTGTGTGTGTGTGTGTGTGTGTGTATGTGTGTATGTGTGTGCGCACACAAACTTGTAATGTGTGTTTTACTGAGAATTAAGGTTTGGGCGCTGTACTTCTGAGCTACATCCCCATCCCTGTTTTATTTTTTATTTTGAAACAGTGTCTCACTCAGTTACTGCATGCTGGCCTCCAACCTACCATGATCCTCCTGTCTCAGTCTCCCAAGTGCTAGTATTACAGACGTGGGCCAACATGCCTGGCTAATCTTGTACATTTAATACCAAGAAATTTTCAATGAAATTTTTGAAAAGTTTGCCTGTGTTAAATTCAGTAAATATTTATTACTTGAGAAAATGATGACTAAAGGTAACACAGCAAATAGACTGTAAACTTCAGAATTAGATTTCTAAGGTTGAAATATTGATCCTGGGCAGATGCATTATTTGCCCCCTAAACTCAAGTTTCACTTGAAAGGTGGAGACAGTGACAGTAACCATGTTCTATGATTGAATTAGGGATAAAAAAATATGCATGAAAAATCCCTTAATCAGCACTTGGAGAATAATACAGAGTCAAATGATAATAGTTTCTGTTGATGATTGTATTGGAAATGAGAAAAAGGAATGGGCATCTACTTTGAGATAGTCATGGTATTAGATTATATACTTGCATACATACTTGCATATGTGTAGATTATATGCATATGTTATAACATATATATATACTTGTATTTTACATGATACAATTTAAAATATAAGTTTTCAGTAACTGATAAAAGTATGATTTGCTCATTTTAATGATTTATGTCCGAAGCTCAGAGGACTATTTATGAAAGGTTGTATCTAGGACAAAGATTTATGCTGAAGCCTACTGAATTTCAAAGCCTACTATTTTCCCACTATATATTGATGTCTGGAGAATGAATCAGTTGAAAATTTTAGGAATAAATTGATAGTTTAGTATACTTCACCACTTACGTGGCATTCAACCTTTGGCAAATTCCATAAGCTTCATTGGCTGTTTGTAGAATAGAAGCAGCAGCCTCACTGCCTGTCTTAAAAGGTTGCTGGAAAATTCAGTGAAACAAAAGTACTTAGTGAACTTTCCAAAATAATGTACAAAAAAGTATTAAAAATATTGTACAAGGCAGGGATGGTGGCTCATGACTGTAATCTCAGTACTTGAGAGGCTGAAGCAGGAGGTCCACAGGTTTGAGGCTAGCATGCAGTAACCTAGCGAGACCCTGTTTCCACAAAAGATTTGGGGGTGTAACTCAGAGGTAGAATGTTCCCGGGTTCAATCCATAGTAATTGGTGTGTGTGAATGCCCATAAACACACACAAATTTACAAAAAAATAAGGATCCACCACCATTATTTTCATGATTGTGTATGGAAACTAACAGAAGTTGTTTTAATTTAGCCAATTATAATAGCAAGATGAAAAAGAATGACAAACTGGGCATGGTGGCACATGCTTGTAATCTCAGTACTTGAGAAGCTGAGACAGGAAGATCACAGGTTCAAGAACCACCTGAGCAAGTAGTGAGACTCTCATCAACTTAGAGAAACCCTGTTTCAAAATAAAAATAAAATAGAGCTAGGGGTATAGCTCAGAGGTAGAATGCGCCTGAGTTCAATCCCCAGTACCACACACATGCGAAAAAAAAAAAGCAAAAGTGTTTTTTATTGGAGCTAAAGTAAGATGCAAATTTAGAACTTTGTGTTTAGAATAGTGGGATGTTGCTGATTGTTTTCGTTGAGTACTAGGTACAAAGAATGGGTGCTTACTACATTTGTATATTTCAAACATTTCATGATAAAGTTTCAAAAATGCTTTCTATGGAAAAAAGATTTCCTTTAAAAGCTGGGCATTGTGGCACACATCTGTAATCCTGGTACTTGGGAGACAGACAGGAGGATCACAGGTTCAAGGACAGCTTCAGCAACATAGACTCTCAGCAACCTAGTGAGACCCTGTTTCAAAATAAAATAAAAAGGGCTAGGGGTGTAGCTCAGAAACTATTTTAGGTTACTTTGTTTTAGGTTATAGTTTTGTTCTATTTCAGGTTATATTTTTGTTTACCTGTAAATGAGGTACATTTTAAAAAAAACATTTACGTTTGACTTTAATTATAAATTCATTCTTAAATACAAATCATCGCTTTATTCTATTGTTGATTTTTTTTGTTTTTAGTCCATTCAGTGTTTCATTCATTTCCTCATATTAAGGTCTTTATGTTCTTTAAGCTGAATTCTTTACATATTTTTGTTATTGCTTAACAAAAGCAATCATTTAATAATAGTTTTATCATATTTGTATTTATAGGTACTTAGATTAATTTTGACGTTATTTTCTAGTCACTATTAAATTTTCAGGTTTTACTAATATTTCAGGTCAAGGAATATTGGTAAATGTCTAATAAGTGTTGGCATTATAAATGCCATTTTACCCTTATTTTTTATTATTGTACTTTGATTTGTTTATTACATGTTATTTGATCTACTAAAAGCATTTATGCAGTGATTTCACTTTTATAAAATAAACCTTTTACTTTAATATGAAATTACTCATTTTGTCCTATTTAGTATTTTGCTTTTGTGTGTGTGGAGATACTAGGGATTAAACCCAGAGGTGTCCTACCTCTGAGCTGTAATTCAAACCCTATTTTTATTTTACTTTTTTATTTTGAAACAGCCTCACTAAGTTGCGGAGCGCCTCGGTAAGTTGCTGAGGCTGGCTGTGAACTTGTAATCCTCTTAGGCAGGCATGGGCCACCACACCCATCTATTTGCCTTTTTTCCTAATACTCATGATACTACTTCTGGTTACTTTCTGTGTTTGTCCAATGTCTTTATGCTGTTTTTATTTTGAAAAAATAATCTTCTATTAGGTATAAAATTATTATTTTTGACATAACCAAAGAATATTTTGAATAAAAAAGTTTAACATTTGTTTTTATTATCATCCCCACCTGACAAATGTCATGTTACATGGTCTATTTGCTAGAATTTTTGTCGTAGGTATAATATTTTGACTTTTTTCTTTTAAGTATTTGGAAGGTAATGCTGTAACCTAGAAACTCTTTCTAATATGAAGTCAGTTTTGACAATTTTACATCCTGGCTTTATCATTTGAGAATTTTGCTGTCCTTATCAACTTTTAGGTTTGTTCTTTTATTCAGTGTTAGGCATTGCATTGTGCTCTGGGTGAACACACACTACTACGTTGGGGCTTAGTGACTAGTGTTCAGGTTTTCATATAGATATGCTTTTGTCTATCCAGCGTATTAGCAAGTAAATGTGAAATGTAGAACCTATGATAAATACTATTAAAGCATTCCTTCAGTTTGCTAATAGGAAACTTCATATATGATTATTTTATCAGCTATAAACTGACCTAGGTATATTTTGTCCCGTTGATAGTTTTATTATTTATTTATTTATTTATTTGCAGTACTGGGGATTGGACCCAGGGGCATTCTGTCTCAGAGCTACCCCCCTCCCCCGGTCCTATTTTTTATTCTTGATTTTGAAACAGGGTCTCACTAAGATGCAGAGTGCCTCACTAAGTAGCTGAGGCTGTCCACAAACCCAGATCCTCCAGTCTGCCTCCCAAGTACTGGGATTACAAGCGTGCACCACCGCGCCCAGCTCAATCTTTAGTGTTCTAAACATGTGTTTTCTCTTCTTTGTGAAAAGTAGCAGCATTTACCCATCTCTGTGCTGCCATGGCTTTTATATTCATTATTGTTTTTCCAAGAAGTACATAAATTGCAACTAAAAGTTCTTGAATATATTTTCTGTTGATCCAGAGCCTGGAAATAATATATCTTTTTTTCTAGCCGGCTTATTCTTCTTTACACATAAAATTTAAGAAAACTTCAATTTTTTTTTTTTTTTTTTTTTTGTGGTACTGGGGATTGAACCCAGGGGCATTCTCCCTCCCAGCTACACCTCCAACCCTATTTTTTATTCTTTATTTTGAAACAGAGTTTCACTAAGTTGCTGAAGGCCTTACTAAGTAGTTGAGGCTGGCGGTGAACCTGCAATCCTCCTGTCTCAGCCTCCCAAGTACTAGAATTACAAGCATGTACCATCACTCCGGGCTTGTATTTGTATTTTTTAAATATAATTTTTTAACTGTATGCAAATTTTTTCAAGGATAATGTGATTAGTAACAAAAGTTTTGAAAATCTTACACACTTTGGAACAATGATGTGAGAATCTGGTTTTTAAGTTTTATTTACCTCTTTTTAAAATCTTTTTAAAAATTTTAGTTGTAGTAAAATACACAAAATTAATTATCTTAACCATTTTAAATGTGCAATTCAGTAGTGTTAAGTCCATTCACCTTGTTGTGTAACCAAGATCGTCTTAACAAAGATGAAATTCTGTACTCATTAGTAACAGTTCCCCAGTTCTCTCTCCCTTAAGCCCTTGATGACCAACCACCATTCTGCTTTCTGTCTGTATGACTTTGACTACCTTGGAGGTTGGATTTGTTTGTTTTTCTTTTATTTCCTTTTCCTTTGGTGTCATATCCAAGGAATCATTGCCAAGTTCAATTTTATGAAGGTTTTCCTCTTTTTTATTTTATTTTTTTTTTATGCTTTTAGCTCTGCACTTAGGTCTTTATCCACTGGATTATTTTTTATTAATAATGTTGTGTAAGGGTCCACCTTTATTCTTACTGCATGTGGACATCCTGTTTTTCTTGTCTTCATGAATGATTCGAGCAGTACTACTTTAGTTGGGACCTTCTCTTCTGGAGCCTCTTCATTTCAGCTTTCCGGATCCTTTTGTGTCCCTCTGGCTTAGTGTCGTGTTCTTTTCTTATTTCTCCCGTATTCTTTAATTTGGGGGACTGAATTAGAAAACAGTTGCGAGGAATTGAACTTCATGCGTTGAAAACTTTGAATGTAACATTCCACTAAAAAATTACTTGAAATAGTATTTAAGATGATAATTTTCACTTGTTTACTTTTAACAAAATATTTAAAATATCCTGTGCAGTATTATTTTAAATAGAAAATTGTTCATAAGTGTCTAAAATAAGACCATTTTAGCTGCTTTTCAGAGTGTTGTATCTTTTACAAAGCAAGCTCTATAGTAGTATAAGATTAGGAAGCTCAGAAATTTGTTTACATAACTTTATGAAGGCTCAATTAATGGGTATTTAGTGACCTAGAATTGATAGAAATATACAGAAAAATAATTATTCTTGGATTATTATTATTACAGAATAGTAAAGTACCAGCTCTTTGGAATGTTGGTTTCATGTTTCCTTTGTTTTGCTTCACTTACAGGTCCTCCTCCTATCCCTGCAGAACCTGCTGTTACACCTGAACCAACATATGTTTCAAAAGTACATTATGGTAGGAAAGTCCTTTGTAATGTTCTGTTTTAGAAAATTTACTCAGTTAAAAATTAGAATTAAAATATATATTGGTATGAAAATGTACATTAATATCTTATTCAAATCTTTTACACTTCTAAGAACAAAGTTTCCTTCTATCCTTTGCTAAAGATGATAAATAAGGAAGGAGAGGAAAGATTAAGGGAGAGATTTCCTTATATGAGGAGGTAGTTCCATCAATTTCATTTAACTGCTTTTTAGAGAATTCTTTGCTTAGGTGGTCTTGTCATTAAAGTCAGTGGCTTTCTGGTGCTTGGTGCACTCAGAGGTAGAATGCCCTTGGATTCAATCCCCAGTACCACACACAAAAAAGCAACTTTCATTATTTTATTATAATACCTCATCACAGGTAGTTCTGTCCTTTTCCTGTTGGATTATCTTATAGAAAGCAGGAAATTACTCTTAATTTCTACATTGACCTATAAGACACATTTCATATTTTGTAGTTATAAAATGAAAAAGAAGACGAACCTTTCTTCCTTTTGTTCCCCAGGCCTGGAGGCTAGGGTTTTTTGTCTATGCAACTTTGGTTTTCTGTTGTCTTCCTGAGACAAAGAAAAAGACTTTTGCACATCTGTGTACTTTCATGGAGTAAAAGGATCAGATCAGGGGAAAGAAGTACATTCAAAAGATGAATTCCACCAAAGTAGATACAGTTTTTTATCAGTCATAGGAATTGATGAGGCAGTGATGTCTTCAGATGGGAAAAGGTGTTGTCTTTCCTTTCAGCTTCTGTGGACATTTTTAAGGACCAGTGGGATGGATCTCAAGGATTGGCAAATAATATAGATTGCTGTTATCTTGGGAAAACATAATCTGTGAAAGAAAGAATATGTAGTTTTTAAGCAATATATAGAGGAGTAGAGTCTTGATTTGGAAGGTTCAGGTCAGGAATAAAGTGTGTGTGTGTGTACACAGTAGGTGCTCACGTATGGCTAAATCCAGGAGTTAAATGTTACCACTTTTGAAGGAAAAGGATCTGAGATCCATAAAAATCTTTAGAATACCTCTTGGTGGGCCAGTTAGAGAAGTGGTAACTATTTCCGGCTTGCTTTGGTGAATGTTTCTACCTGGACTGTATCTTCATTAAAAACAGCTCTTTTGGCTCTGGAGGTAAGTTCAGGTTATTCATGACACTCAATATAATATCACTTGAAATTAGCAACTTGTAATGAAAAGAAATGGTGCTTATGGCATGACACCTGTCACCTTTGTTGTGAGACTGATTCTCCCACAAACAGCACACATGCAGTAGAGAGAACAGTGTCACACTTACTCCTCATTCCTTCACATGCTAAGATGTGAGTAAATATTTGATGTAATTATATTCACAGTACTCATTATTTCTCTTAACTTCATATTAAAATCAAGAGGTACATGGTCGTACTGTTTCAGGGAGGTATTCGCAGTACAGGGGCTCAAAACCAGGGCTTGTGCTAGGCAAGCACTCTACCACGAGCTGCATCCTCATCCCCACCCATCGCCTGCTGGTGTATTGTTGACTGCCAGATGTTCCCTATGATATTTTTAACATACAGAAAAACTTTTCTTGTCACACACTTAGTTCTTGTTCTGTCATTACTAATTGTGATGTTCTTTTCTATATCTTAACACAACTAATTGATAACTACATAGGACATGATCAAGTATATTATAGTACTTTGATGTAGGACCAGTGTCTGTTGTGAGGAATGAAAAGTGCTGGGCTTAGCATGCCCTACTTTTTATTTTTTATTTTTTATTTT
>PVLC010021656.1:17727-27790 GCA_004027655.1 Graphiurus murinus
GGGGATTGAACTCAGGGGCATTCTACCTCCGAGCTATACCCCCAGCCCCATTTTTTATTCTTTATTTTGAAACCGAGTCTCACTAAGTTGCGGAGTGCCTCACTAGGTAGCTGAGGCTGGCCGCGAACCCGGATCCTCCGGTCTCAGCCTCCCGAATGCTGGGATTACAAGCGTGCGCCACCACGCCCGGCTCCTACTTTTTATTTTTTAAATGGCATATGTTTATAGATTGTTTCTCAAAATATTCATAAGAAACTGGCAATAGTGGTTTTGTATCTAGAGATGGAACCTTGTGAATATATACCTCTTTTCAGTTAGAAAAAGAAAGAACAACTGGCTTAACGTAAGGAGAACATGTACAAGGGCTAGCTAAAATAAGTTTATCCAGTTAGCAGGTTGTTAGTTGAGGCATTCTAAGGTTGTACTTTCAGCATTGATATGCCATTTAGAAAATAATCCTTTATAAAGTAAGTAAAAAGAATTTCTATAAAAATTACACTAATTGTACATTTCAAATAATACAATGCATGATAGCAAAATTATTTTGTTGCTATTTTTCTTCTGAATGAAGAAGAAAATATGAAATGGAATGTGACCCACTTGACAGACTACCAGCATCCACTGTGAGACTTCATGAACCATCAGTGCTTTATAACCAGGCTTTGAGAATCACACTCCTAACCCACTAGAACAGTGATTCTTCACTAAGAATGATACACAATTTTATATATGCAATAAAAAAACAGATAACTAGAGCACTACCCTAGAATCTCAAAATCTGTCCTGTTTAAAAAAAAGACACATCTGCATGGATAATTGTGTGTGTGTGTATGTGTGTGTGTGTGTGTGTGAGAGAGAGAGTTATTAGAGATTGAATCCAAGAATATTCTACCTCCAAACTATATTCCCAGCCCTTTTTATTTTTTGAAACAGGGTCTTATTAGGTTACTGAGAATCTCACTACATTGCTGAAGCTGACCTCAAGCCTGTGATCCTCCTGTCTCAGCCTCCCAAATCCTGAGATTACAGGCGTGCACCACCATGCCTGGTTCTATCGGTAGCTTTTGACATGTGGCACAGAATACACAATGAAGAGTTGTCTTGTGTTTCATATGAGTTTTGAATATCTTGCCAGAGTAAGCTCTAAAAAGACAGGTTAGTAGTCCTTTAGAAATAATGTGTAATACTGACATCTCTTTTTCCAACAAGTTATCCAAAAAGTTCAATAATTTGTGTTATTTTACAATTGCATACTTTAAAATCTCAGTCTTGACATAAATTAGAAATTGTCAGCTGGGCATGATGTCACATGCTATAATTCCAATACTTGAGAGGCTGAGACAGGAGAATTTCAGGTTTGAGTCTAGCCTCTGTGACTTAGGCCCTTAATAACTTAGTGAGATCTGTTTCAAAACAGAAAATAAAAAAGAGCTAGGAATATAGCTCAGAGATAGAATGCCCCTGGGTTCAATCCCCAGTACCCTCTCCCCTCACACACATACACATTACAAATTTGCTTACATAGCTCTATAAAATTTCTGTAAGGTTGTAATAAGAATAAGACATCTCTGGGGGAAAGCACAGTTCTTCAGATTGATACTGCTTTCGATTTTTTTCTAGAAGGAAGACATATCCAGTATGCAAAGATTTCACAGATTGTTAAAGAAACATTTAATCAGCTAATTTCTAGCCACTCACAATATTTGAAATGTAGCAATTCATTGGCTGCTTTTATAATTGAAAGAGGTAAGTCTAAATATTTGGGATGTATATGTAGAAAAACTATCTTAATGATCTACACTATGCTGCAGTAATATTCTAGTAATATTTACTGTCTCCGCCTCTATTGAAAATGTTTAATTGATTTGAAATGACTTTTTCTAGTAAATGCGAGTTATTAAATGCAAAGCTTCTCAAAGATGGATGTTAATATACTGATCAGGAACTGGAAGAGAACTTCAGGGTTATAAAAGGCTTAACTTTTTTTTTTTTTTTTTTTTTTGCGGTACTAGGGATTGAACTCAGGGGCGTTCTACCTCTGAGCTATACCCCCAGCCCTATTTTTTTTTTTTATTCTTTATTTTGAAACCGAGTCTCACTTAGTTGCGGAGTGCCTCACTAAGTAGCTGAGGCTGGCCGCGAACCCGGATCCTCCGGTCTCAGCCTCCCAAATGCTGGGATTACAAGCGCGCGGCACCACGCCCGGCTGGCTTAACATTTTTTATACTGTTTTTTTTTTTTTCTTGTCGTACTGGGACTTGAACCCAGGGGCATTCTACCTCTTAGCTACACCCCAGACCCATTTTATTTTTATTTTCAAACAGGGTCTCACTAAGTTGCAGAGGGCAGGGCCTTGCTAAATTGCTGAGACTGGCCTCAAACCTGTGATCCTCTTGTCTCAGTCTCCCAAGTACTAGGGATTACAGGTGTGCAAAAACATGCCCAGCTCCTATTTTTATACTTTTATTGGTACATTATACTTTCTAGCAAGATTCAAAGTGATTCATTCACACATGCACACATGACTGCGTGTGCTCCCCTCTGTGGAACACTGCCATCATGAAAGCTAATCCTCATAACAAGACACTGAGAAGGGGGCTGTATAGACTAGCACCTTTTCTTCAAGTAAGGAAATACTAAAACATGGGAAACTGCATTCTTGTGGCCATTATGATCCTGCGGTTCCAGCTATTTTATTTGTCCCTTAATGTTCTGGGTGCTCATTATGACCTCAAGTTTTGTTGGTTTATGCTTTTTTTTTTGTGGTATTAGGGATTGAACCCAGAGGGTACCCTGAGCCCTATTTTTATCTATTTATTTGGAAACAGGGTCTCACTAAGTTGTGATGGGACTCATGAGGTTGCTGAGGCTGGCTGTGAACCCATGATCCTCCTCTCTCAGCCTCCCAAGTACTGAGATTACAGTCATGTACCACTCAGTAAGACTGTCTTGATTTTTATATTGTCTGAATTAAATATTATAGATGATATAAACCAATTTGACTTTTGATTTCTGTTCTTTTAGGAGTTCTTATAATCTAGGTACATGTTGTAAAATCCAGTGCATTTTGTTACATATTAATTTGACTTTCCAGAAACATTGAACACCATTTTATCACACCTTAGTTTTTCTATCATACCATACCTATCCTCTACCATCCCTTCCCTCCACCATTCCCTGACCCATATTGGCTTCAGACTTTAAGAACATGATACATTATTATTAACGGTAGTCACCATGCTGTACAGTAATTCTCCAGAAATTACTCTTTTTGTGGCACTGGGGATTAAACCCACTGGTGTTCTGCCTCAGAGTTGCACCCTATTTTATTTTGAAACAGAGTTTGAAATGTAGTTGCTAAGACTGGCCACAAACCTACGATCCTCCTGTCTCAGCCTCCCAAGTACTAGGATTATAAGCGTGAGCCACCATCCCAGCTAATTTTCTCATTTTATAACTGCAAGTTTATACCTTTTGGCCAGTATCTCCGCATTTCTCTCACCTGTTGATCACTAGTAACCTCCTTTTACTCTATATTTATTTGGCTTATTTCAGTTAGCATAACATTCTCTGCTTTTACCCATGTTGATGCACATGGCAAGATTTCTGTCTCTTTTTTTTAATGCTGAATAGTTGTAGTCACACACACACACACACACACACACACACACACACACACAATGAGATATATATACTAAACGTATGTGTGTACCTAACCACAGTTTTTTTTTTTTTTTACCCATTTGCTGACATGCACTTGGGTTGTTCCTAGAGATGTCTTGGCTGTAAGGAACGATGCAGCAGTGAACATGGATCTTAATTCATTTCCTTTTTAAATGAACCTAGAGTAGGATTGCTGGATCGTACAGCTGTTCTATTTTTATTTTTTAAAGAATCTCCACACTATTTCCCATAATGACTGTACCAGTTTACATTTCTCCTAACAGTGTTTGAGTTCCCTTTTATGCACATCCCTTTCAAAATTTATCTTTTCACTTCTTGAGAATAACATCCTAGTAAGAAGTGTGCAGGTACCTCTTTGCAGTTTTGATTCACCTCACTCTCATGATTAGTGATGCGGAACACTTTTCCAACACCTGTTTGAGTGTCCTCCTTGGAAGATGTCTATTTGCATCCCTTGCCTGTGTTTTATTCTTTTTTTAAACTATTGAGTTGTAGGATTCATTCTTGGATGTGTGGTTTGCAAATATTTTCTCCCATCTCATGAGTTGCTTTTTCATTTTGTTGGTTGATTCCTTGCTATGAAGAAAGGAGTGACCCTGAAATGCACCCCAGTGGCTTTTGCTTCCTTAGCTTCGGTGGCTTCCCCAGCTGTGTAACTCATCAGCATGGTGGACAGCGCCTCTTTCTCTAATGTCCTTTATACCACTCCTTCCTACTTACTGGAGCAGCAGTCCTGGCCTTCCCTGTCTGTTCAGGGTGATGTGTTTGTGCCATTCTTTTTCACTGGAATGCCCTTCCCTCCCTCCTCACGCTGCTCACTTGTGACACTACGGCTTAAACTTTCAGCTTATTAGGACAGGAGTCTGCATGGAGTAACCTGTTACTTTGCTTCCGTCAGCTCCATGTGCTTCCTGCAAAGCACTAGCCACAGCTTGGGGTGTGTTCAGGTGGTTTGCCTGCATGGTCTTTCCTACTGGAAGCTCTGTGTGGGCATGTCTTGCTCAGTACTATAATCCTAGCATTTACTTAACGCACCTTAGCAGTATTTTGCTGAATTAGTATAAGTCCTTCAGGTAGTTACAAACATAACTTGAACTTTGTTTGAAAGACTAAGACTAGAGATTTTAAGAAATCATCAACACAGAAGTAAAAGAGTAAGGAAGATATTTAGAAGGGAATATTTATAGGGGAAAAAGCAGTGAACTAGTCACTAGTTGAAAGACCTCATAGAATGTGAAACTGAAAAAGACTGCAAATTCGAATTGTGTATTTTTGAAACAGAATTTCAAGGGAATTTCAAGTGTGGACACAGCAAAGTATGAATGAAGGAAAGCTACTGGGAAATACTTAAGGTTCCTAATTTTTTTTTCAAAAAAGCAGTTTTAGTGGAACAGAGAAAGATACTAATTCAGTTTATAGAGAGTCTTAGTAAATAAAGAAAAGTTAAGAGGCATTATATGTAGACTGTTTAAGAAAAGTAGAATGGCAAATGGAAGTCTCTTAGAAAATCAGATAAACCGAGAGGTGGAAGAAATCAGTGTATATTTGAAAGTCAGAGGTACTTGGTGGTGCTATTGATTGTGGCAGAAATTTACATTAAGGTACCATAAGACTGTTGACTTGTAAATTGAGTTTTTTGTTTGTTTATTGCATGATACTGGGGATTGAACCCAGGGGCATTCTACCTCTGAACTTATACTCCCAGTCCTATTTTTTACTCTTTATTTTGAAACAGGGTCTCACTAAGTTGCAGAGGGCCTCACTAAGTAGCTGAGGCTGGCTCCGAACCCGAATCCTCCGGTCTCAGCCTCCCAAATACTAGGATTACAAGCATGTGCCACTACACCTGGTTAATTGAGGATTTTTCTGTTTTGTTTTTTGCAGTGGTACTGGGGATTGAACCCAGGGGCATTCTCCCCTTAAACAGAGTCTTGCTAACTTGCTGAGGCTGTCTTGACACCTGCAATCCTCCTGTCGGAGCCTCCCAAGTACTAGGCTTATAGGCATGCACTACCATAACCATTTGAGATACTACTTTTTAAATTTGCTTCTTAAAAGACTCTTTAAGCTGGCATGGTGGCGCACACTTGTAATCTCAGCATTTGGGAGGCTGAGACTGGAGGGTCTGGGTTCGAAGCCAGCCTCAGCTACCTAGTGAGGCACGCCGCAACTTAGTGAGACCCTGTTTCAAAATAAAGAAGAAAAAGTAGGGCTGGGGGTATAGCTCGGAGGTAGAATGCCCCTGAGTTCAATCCCTAGTACCACACACACACACACACACACACACACACACACACACACACACAAAAAGGACTCTTTAAGACTTATTTGGTTGGAATTATGGGATTATTTTTCCATCTTCTTGATCAATACATTTTACCCAGTTAATAATGGTGGGCTAGAGGTAGGGTTGGAACATTGGAAAGAGGGAGGTTAGAATAACTTGCAACACTCCCTTTTCCTTTCAGCTGGACATCATGAAGTCGTGGCTATTGGCACAGGGGAATACAACTACAGCCAGTGCATTAAGCCAAATGGAAGAGTGTTGCATGACACCCATGGTGTTGTTACAGCAAGAAGGTCTCTTCTTAGGTAAGGTAGTAAATAGATTTAATGCCATTAGATATTAATGATTTCCACCCAGTGACCACAGATAAATAAGTATATTTATTTGCAGTTTTACTGACCATTGAGCCAAGAATATGACAGCTGCTTATTTATCCAAGTCATCTGATTATTTTCATGTGACCTTTAGGAACCTTCTCATAGTAACTGCAGTGTTGAGTGTGTGGATTTTAGTGGCTTCTAGTATTAAGTCCTTGTGAACATGTTAAGAGTGCTGTTAGCCATGCTCATCAAAGGGCAGCTCCAGAAACGGACAGGTTTCCACTTGTGAAATCTGTGTGTAGTTTATCATGTAGGAGTGTAAGTGGAGTATCTTTTGGGCTGACCGATATGAAAGAAAGGGCTGAGGTTAAGTGTGTGTAGTTTCTGTTTCAAATTTAGCAGTCACTCTGCCCCTTATAGGAAGAATGAACAGCAGATGAGAGAGAGAGGTATGTGTGTGTGTGTCAAGGAGTGCTACTCTTTGAAAGTCCCTTCACATGAAAACATCAGCAGTGGAAAATGAGTGTGACCTGCCTTAATGTCCACCCATTTTTGGTTCTCTGGGGGAGTGTCCTGGGGATTGAATCCAGAGGTATTCTGCCTCCCAGCTACACCCCCAGCCCTATTTTATTTTTTATTTGAAAATAGAATATCGCTGTGTTACTGAGACTGGCTTTGAACCTGAAATCCTCCTGTCTCTGCTCCCAAGTTATTAGGATTACAGATGTGTACCACCATGCCCGGCCACTTTTGGTTCTCTTAAGCCATTGAGCTTACTTTTTAATCAAACTTCTTATTATAGAAGACTTCAAATATAAGTAAGAATAGGATAATAAATTTCATTTTCCACCTTCAACAGTTACCAATTTTTGTTTAATCTCTCCTTTGACGCTTTTTTGTATGTCATTGTCAACATGATTTACATTATGATGTGAGACTATAATGCACCAATTAAAGCACATTGAAATATGTAAATAAATAAGAAACTAAAAAAAAATCACTATTAAATACTTAACTGTTCTTCAGAAAAAAAGTTGAGAGAGGAGGATCATAGATTTGAGGACAGCCAGCCTCAGCAATGTAGCGAGACTCTTAGCAGCTTAATGAGAACCTGTTTCAAAATAAGAAGGGCTAAGGGTGAAACACACACACACTCACACAACAAAAAAACCCCAAGAAACAGGAACCACTGTTGTTGATGCTAATGTTGTTGAAATAGGACTAGTAATTTGTTTGGGAAGAGAAAGGGAAATCGAAATACGGCAAAAAGTTGGCTCTTCACCTCAAAGGCTCTTTTCCTCTGAGGAGGAAAGGAGGGATCAGTAAAGAAATGAGTCTTTTTCAGGATATGGTGACACTGCTCATGACTCATAGGGCTGTGATGCTTATTAAGATACATCTTTTGTAATGTTATTACTTAACAGAGTTATAACATTTATTTTAGGTACTTTTACAGACAGCTTCTACTTTTCTATAGCAAAAATCCTGCTATGATGGAAAAGTCAATATTTTGTACAGAACCAGCTTCTAATCTACTTACTCTGAAACAGGATATCAACATTTACCTCTATATGAACCAGTTGCCTAAGGGATCAGCCCAGATTAAGTCACAGCTGTAAGTATTAGAAGTTGATTTTAGAAAGCAATAGGATAGCCATTGCATGCGTTCTGAATCCCTATATCCAACAGGCAAGTAAAAACGTGATGTACCCACAGCTTCCTTCCACCTTGAGTTGTTACTTGTGGCCTGCAGGGGCCACAAGTCCTTTTCACTTGCCTCCCCTCTCCTCTACTCAGCCCAGGCTATGAATGCTACTGAAAAACTCCATGTACTTCACCATTTGCTTTTCTGTGCAAAATTTTTCTCCTTTCTAATTTTAAGACTTTACTGCTGGGTATTAGTGGCACACACCTATAATCTTAGTACTTGGGAGGCTGAGACAAGATGATTGAATGTTCAAGGCCAGCCTTAGCAATTTAGCAAGACCCTGTTTTAAAATAAAAATGGCTGGGTGTGTAGCCCTGAGGCAAGATGCCCCCTGTTCAATCTTTAGTACCAAACAAACAAACACTTTGCAAACTTTAGGAATATATGGACTTATGCACTATTCACATAAAAATACAGGAGTTAAGAAAAATTTTATGGTCAAAAACTTCATTGTATCAGGTAGTATAAAATTTAAATAGTGTAGGCAAGCACAAAGTAAAATTTACCTCATGCATATCTAGAGATAATTATTGGTAATAGTTTGATAAAACTGCTTTCAGTAATACCTTTGAAAATAAAAGCAATATTCCCTAGAGAGAAACATCAAGAAAAATGTTAGACTTTATTATTTTAACATTTTATTAGAGTTGAATCTTGAATACAAATTCTTTTTTTCCCCTATCATTTTGTAGTTTTTAAAAATTTCTATACAGAAAAAGGAAATAACTCAATTATGATTGGGATAAAAATTATTTTTTAGGGGACATAAA
This sequence comes from Graphiurus murinus, assembly GCA_004027655.1. Classification (NCBI taxonomy): domain Eukaryota; kingdom Metazoa; phylum Chordata; class Mammalia; order Rodentia; family Gliridae; genus Graphiurus; species Graphiurus murinus. The sequence continues at coordinate 26,497 of PVLC010021656.1, forward strand.
AATGATATGAAAATTAATCTATGGCTAATTTTTGTTTTGTATTAATCTTGTAGAATAGTCAGTCCACTTCCTTGTTTGCTTTGTGTTTGCATCTGTTTCTGTTACTGGAATTAAATGTATATACTGGCAAATTAAACCTGGTAGAGAACAATTCTTAGAAATATCTGTATTTTACTTTGTCTACTTGTTTGTGATACTGGGATTGAACCCAGAGGCATTATATCTCTGAGCTGCATCCCCAACCTTATTTTATTTTTTATTTTGAAACAAGGTCTCACTAAGTTGCAGAAAGCCTCACTAAGTTGCTGAGGCTGGCCTTGAATCTGCAATCCTCCTGTAACAGCCTTACAAGTACTGGGATTACAGGCATGCGCCACCACGCCCAGCTTCAACGTGGTTTTTTAAAGAAGAAATTTATTTTTCTCTCCCTAGGCGACTTAATCCACATTCTATATCTGCATTTGAAGCCAATGAAGAACTGAGTCTCCATGTGGCTGTTGAAGGGAAAATTTATCTGACTGTTTACTGTCCTGCAGACGTTGTTAATAGAGTGAATAGCATGTCCTCAAGTGACAAGCTGACACGGTGGGAAGTGCTTGGTGTACAGGGGGCGCTGCTGAGCCACTTTATCCAGCCAGTTTACATCAGCAGTATACTTGTCGGTGAGTGGGACTTCAGTACCTCCTGGCCCCTCTCACCTTATACATTCTCTGGAGCTTGCATATCAGAGTAAGATCAGCTTCGACACGTGTCAAACTTTAAGGTCAAAACACAGATCTGCTGTTTGGTTGAGCCGTTTGATTCATGATACCTTGTAATTACATGTAGTATGGTATAACTTGTATCATATTATCAGGAGGCCAAGAATTATATTTGGGGAGAATTATATTTGGGGAACAGGAGTTGAAAGTCAGGGAGATACATTTTAAAAGAGCCTCATCAGGTGATTCACAAGTAGTTGACTGGGTTACTCTTTGAACAATTCTTATTTAAAGAGTCTGTCCCCAAAAATGTATAATTTGCAGAGCTAAAAGAATTCTGAAGAGTTCACTGAACTTTATTAGTCTTATGGTACAACTTCTTTTTTTTTTTTGGTTTTTTTTTTTTGGCGGTACTGGGGATTGAACTCAGGGGCATTCTACCTCCGAGCTATACCCCCAGCCCCATTTTTTATTCTTTATTTTGAAACCGAGTCTCACTAAGTTGCGGAGTGCCTCACTAGGTAGCTGAGGCTGGCCGCGAACCCGGATCCTCCGGTCTCAGCCTCCCGAATGCTGGGATTACAAGTGTGCAC
>PVLC010021657.1:0-27682 GCA_004027655.1 Graphiurus murinus
CCCAGCATTCGGGAGGCTGAGACCGGAGGATCCGGGTTCGCGGCCAGCCTCAGCTACCTAGTGAGGCACTCCGCAACTTAGTGAGACTCGGTTTCAAAATAAAAAATAAAAACTAGGGCTGGGGGTATAGCTCGGAGGTAGAATGCCCCTGAGTTCAATCCCCAGTACCGCAAAAAAAAAAAAAAAAAAAAAAAAGAAAGAAATAAAATTGGGTTGGGGGTGTAGCTCGAAGGTAGAATGCCTCTGGCTTCAATCCCCAGTGCCACAAAGAAAAACAAAAAATATATAAACAGGGTGTTAGCTCAGTGATAGTACAGCCCTGGGTCGAATCCCCAGCAACACACACACACACCCAGCACGCCACTGGAGAGGTGAGCCCCCTTCACACCAGGGTGCCTCCTCGCTCTGACGCGATGCCCTCCCCGTCCTCCCCTCCACAGGGACGACTCCGCCGAGGTGGACGTGTATAACCCAATGAAGAACGAGTGGGAAAACATCCCAGCTATGAATCAGGTAAACCTGCAGAGGCAGCGGTGTCGTGGGCACAGCTGGTCCCCATATTGCAACCAGTGTCTTGTGATGTGTGTGTGGGGTTGATCAGCACTCCAGGTTTTATCTCAATTCCTACAAGGCTGGTGTGATCCTCATTTTATACTTCAGGCTGGCTGAGACACAGATGTTAAGATTCCAGGACTGCAGTTTATTGAGTTTTTGTTTGTTTTGTTTTGGTTTGGGTGGGTGGTTTCTTTTGTTTTGGTTTTTTGGTACTGGGGATTGAACCCAGGGGCATTCTACCTCTGAGCTACACCCCTAGCCCTTTTTTTTTTTTTTTTTTTTTTGGCGGTACTGGGGATTGAACTCAGTGGCATTGGGCATTGTACCTTCAAGCTATACCCCCAGCCCTATTTTTTTATTCTTTATTTTGAAACCAAGTCTCACTAAGTTGCAGAGTGCCTCACTAGGTAGCTGAGGCTGGCCGCGAACCCGGATCCTCCGGTCTCAGCCTCCCGAATGCTGGGATTACAAGCGTGCGCCACCACGCCCGGCTTATTCTTTATTTTGAAACAGGGTCTCACTAAGTTTCTAAGGGCCTCACTAAGTTGCTGAGGTTGACTGCAAACCTTCGATCCTCCTGTCTCAGCCTCCCAAGTACTGGGATTACAAACGTGAGCCACCATGCCTGGCTAGCTTAATTTTTCTTTTTATTCTTTTTTTTTTTTTTTTTTTTTTGTAATACTGGGGATTGAACTCAGGGGCATTCTACCTCTGAGCTCCACCCCCAGCCCTATTTTTTATTCTTTATTTTGAAACAGAGTCTCACTAAGTTGTGGAGTGCGTCACCTCACTAGGTAGCTGAGGCTGACCGCGAACCCAGATCCTCTGGCCTCAGCCTCCCAAATGCTGGGATTATAAGTATGCACCACCACCACGCCTGGCTCCAGCGAGTTTATTGAATTAATCCTTTTTTTTTTTTTTTTTTTTTTTTTGCGGTACTGGGGATTGAACTCGGGGGCATTCTACCTCAGAGCTACACCCCCAGCCCTATTTTTTATTCTTTATTTTGAAACAGGGTCTCACTAAGTTGCGGAGTGCCTCACTAGATAACTGAGGCTGGCCGCGAACCCAGATCCTCGGGTCTCAGCCTCTCAAATGCTGGGAAGCATGCGCCACCACGCCCAGCTCGAATTAATCCATTTGACTGATAATTTGTTGAGCACCTGCTGTGAGCCAGCAATTGGGGAGAGGTTAGGGAAGGAGACATAGTACCTGGAAATGAGGGTCCCATGAGGGACCGGGGCATGTGGGGCTGATGTGTTTGCAGAGCCACCAGCTGCCCAGTGTAGCTGGAGCAGAGATGGTGGGAGCAGACAGGGTTGTCTCCAAGGACTGAACCCCTCCGCGAAATCCTGAAGAATTGACTGGCCTCAGAAATACATTTATCTGGCCAGCTGTGGTGGTGCACGCTTGTAATCCCAGTACTTGAGAGGCTGAGACAGGAGGATCATAGGTTGGCGGCCAGCCTCAGCAACTTTAGCCCCTTTGCCACTTACTGAGACCTTATTTCCAAATAAAGAATAAAAAATAGGAGCCGGGCGTGGTGGCGCACGCTTGTAATCCCAGCATTTGGGAGGCTGAGACAGGAGGATCCAGGTTCGTCGGCCAGCCTCAGCTACCTAGTGAGGCACTCCGCAACTTAGTGAGACCCTGTTTCAAAATAACGAATAAAAAATAGGGCTGGGGGTGTAGCTTGGAGGTAGAATGCCCCCTGAGTTCAATCCCCAGAACCGCAAAAAAAAAAAAAAAAAAGAATAAAAAATAGGGCCGGGGGTGTAACTCAGAGGTAGAATGCTCCTGGGTTCAATCCTCAGTACCTAAAAAATTGAATAGAGCTGGAGGTGTAGGTCAGGGGTAGAATGCTCCCTGGGTTCAATTTCTAGTACCACAAAAAAATAAAAAGGGGAAGGGGGTGGGGGTAGATTTAGAGGTAGAATGCCCGTAGGTTCAATCTCAATACCGCATACACACAATACCTGCTGTATACTCTGAACATCGCACCCACACTGCTGCCGCTGCTTGACCAGGGTCCCCCATTCTTTCTCTGCTTGGGAAGAGAGGTACTGAGCCCGACTGACAGTACTGGTAGGGCTCGGTGGCATTCAGCCGGGCGTTGGGTCAAATTCCAGGTCTGCCTCTGCCATCCGCATGAACCTGTTTCGTAGCATCTACCCTAGGAGTTCTGCCGTAGAGGTGATGAGAAGGGGGGCCACACATGGAGTCTCTGTGCTGTGTGTGGCATTAGCCCTAAACACCGTGGAGACCCAGCCGCGGTGTGACCCCTGGGGAGCCCTGTTTCCCTAGTTGGGGTGGAGAAGGGGCGTTCACCTGGCCTGCTCTTTCTCGGGAGGTTGGCTAAGGCCGCCCTATTGCGGGCTCAGGGGAGGCTGGTGGCTCCGGAGTCCTGCCACCGAAGGTCACTGCTCAAGGCAGCTTCCTGACAATAGTCTTCCCGCACGAAGACGACATGAAGTCTCATAATAATTGTAAGAATTTAATAATTGGGGGGGTCCCTATCTATCTGTAGCCAGCACCTTTTATAGAAACTTTACACAAGGCATCATAAAAGTTAATCAAACACAGAAATCAGCCGGGCGTGGTAATTCCACGCTTGTAATCCCAGCATTTGGGAGGCTGAGACCAGAGGATCCAGGTTTGCAGCCAGCCTCAGCTACCTAGTGAGGCACTCTGCAACTTAGTGAGACCCTGTTTCAAAATAAAGAATAAAAAATAGGGCTGGGGTTATAGCTCGAAGGTAGAATGTCCCTGAGTTCAATCCCCAATACTGCAAAAAAACAAACCGACAATTCTCACAGGTAACGATAAAGGTGGTCAGAAGGTCAGTGTGGCATACAGGTGACAAGTTTGGAAGGAGGGATTAGCCATTGCTGGTTGGAGAGGACATCAAAGACTGCACCATAAAGATGGCACCAGGTCCCTTGGAACGTCCACTTGCGGACGAATACCATGTTATTCATACTGGGCTGGTCCAAGATGGTAATCTCAATGTGTGTTCTAGGATGGCCCTCCACACTGCCCCTCTGCAGGGCTGCCAGGTACCCCTCATCTCCTGGGTCCCCAGGTGGAGAGGAGCAGTGGGTGGGGAGCTTCCCTGCTTTGGCTGCCGACCTCCGCTCACCCGCCCCTTTGCCCGCAGGTGCACGTTGGCGGCAGCCTGGCTGTCTTAGGAGGGAAGATCTATGTGTCTGGGGGCTACGACAACACATTTGAGCTCTCAGACGTGTTGGAGGCGTATGATCCGGAGGCCCGGGCGTGGAGCATTGTGGGGCGGCTCCCGGAGCCCACCTTCTGGCACGGCAGCGTCAGCATCTTCCGCCAGTTCATGCCCCAGACCCCCTTGGGCGGGCGCGGCTTCGAGCTGGACAACGGCAGCAATGACCTGGATGCAGGCCGACCCCGGCCCCCAGGAGATCCGGACCAACTGCACTAGCCCTGGCCCGGCCCAGGGAGGGCCTGGGTGCAGGGACCCTGGCACCCATGTGGGGCAGTAGCCCCTCCGTGCACAGGACAGGCCGGGCTCCAGGCAGAGCGCAGGTTGTTGGCGCCAGCGAGCCCCAGGATCATTGCCTGGAAGATTTCTGTGCATTTCGAGCCGGAGCCAAAGGCGGTCGTGAATGCCCCTCCCTCGGCCAAGGAAGAGCTTCTCTGCGGACCTGTGTCCTTGCTCCCCAGCTAACCTGCGCAGCACAGGCCCCTCGAAGCCACCTCCACTGGGTCCTGTTCCGGGAGCACTGGACAAGGGGTCTTGTATGGGGCTGAGAAAGGCCTGGGCCTGGAGCACAGGTTCCACCAGGACAGCTGCAGTGGGGTCCCAGACTCCGTGTCCATTGCTAGTATCCCCATGGGTCAGTTCCCAGATCGGAGGAGGGTTTGCCTGTGTAGCCCTGCTGGGGTCTCACCCAAGAGTGGGGCTGGGCTGCCCAGAGGTGTGAGCACGGGCTGCAAAGCTGAGGGGCCCACTGAGCCTTCTGCTTCAAGGAGGACATGGCTGTGACATGCTGGGTGTCCCCTCCACCCACCCTGGTGACCCGAGTGTCCTCCCCCCGGGGTTTTGTTCTAGGCTAGAGAAGAGGGCGAAAGCCACAGTGTAGGCCTAGCTCCTTCCTGGTGGGCCCTAGGAGACTCATTGGTGCCAGCCAAGCAGCCAGCTGCGGGGTCACAGCCCAGCTTGTGGCCCGTGAGTGAATCCTGCTTCTAAAGGAAGCCCTGAAGCCGGGCATGGTGGCACACACTTGTAATCCTAGTGCTTGGGAGGCTGACACAGGAGGATCACAGGTTCACGACCAGCCTCGGCTACTTAGGACCTCCACAACTTGGATACTGTTTCAAAGTAAAGAATAAAAATAGGGCTAGGGGTGCAGCTGGGAGGTAGAATGCCCCTGGGCTCAATTGCCGGTACCGAGAATAAATAAAGGAAGCCGAGGGCAGGGGTGGCCCCTGCATTTGGTTCCTAGTTTGAAGTGCTTGCAGTCTGACTCAAAAGAAGTGGGGAGCTGGGGATAAAGACAGGGTCAGTTTCAGCTTTTGGAGCTAGAGTGCTGCAGGAGTGGGAGACCTAGGCCCCTCCAGAGCTCCTGGGACACGCCACAGCTTCGGGAGCCCGGGTTCTCAGAAGTGAGGGGTTACCGTAAATCGAGCACCCAAAGCGGCCTCTAGTTGAACTTGTCATCCTCTCCCTTTCCGAGGTAGGGGTGCCAGGACTGTGTTTTCCTCACTGGGTGGACGAGAGCAGGTGTGTGGAGGGGCCTTTTCCTCGTGACCTGACTGGCACAGGTAAGTTCTCAGGAACAAAGCCAGCTCGTGCCATCACTTAAGCTATACCTAAAACCTTTTTACTGGCCTAATGGCCAGAACAGTTGCCTTAATTTCTCCCAGGGCGCCTAGCTGGGCTGCTGGGCCCCGCCTTGCCTGCTCCCTGTGTATGCCATTCAAATGGGCTGAGAAACCTGAGTTCTCAAAGCCCCTGGCTGGAGCAGCCACAGCTCACACCCTTCCTGTCCGCCTGGGGTGTTTTGTCTGCAGCAGGGGCATGGCAGGTGGGGGCCCTGCTCAGCGCCAGAGTGCGCTGTCCAGTCTGCTTGGAGACATGGGACGGCCACTGCTGTCATGGGTCATGTGGGGCCAGGCTGGGAAGCCTCCCAGAGAGAGTTCTGGGCTCCCACCCTCTACTGCTTCACTGTGACTGGCTGCCATCTTGCCCCACCATCTGTGATGGCCCCTCAGATCGGGGCCTGTGCAGGAGAGACAGGTTTGCAGACCCACAGCTCTCGGGACTCCATCAGGATCCCCTCCGGGTTTAGAAAACCAAGGTTAGGGGAGAGGTGCCAGTGTCAGCCACAGCAGGTCCCCCGGCCTGTGTGCCCGGCAGGGGTCCAGCACCCGCCCCCCACCTGCGGCCCCTTTGCCTCAGGGTCCGGGTTGCACCATCCCCACCACTTAGATGTCTACACTGACTTTGGGACAGATGCTGGGACACCTGGGAACGGGACTGTCCCTACATGTTATGTGTACAGAACTTATCTGTGTGTGAGACACATTAAGTTATGAAAATTCAGTGACTAGTATTTAATGCCGATCTACAACATTCTATATTTATATGACTCCAGGGACTGTCATGGACTAAAGGACACCTTCCCCGGTGTCCAACATCCAGTCCCACCCCAGAGGATGGGGCAGATTTGCATATTTATTTTTGTCTATTCTCTAGGCTTGCATAAAGTCCAGAATCCTGTGGAAGGCTTTGGAATGCCTTCAGTACTTTTGAAATAAAAATATTTCCTATATATTTGGTGCCGTCTTTATTCTCTGGCTGCTGTTGTCTGGGGAAACTTTGGGGTGGTGGGGGGGGGGCAGAGCAGAGGGTCCCAGTGTCAGTGGGTGAAGAGGGCAGGGCTTGGTGAGCCAAGGCTCTGGGGGGAGGGGGTGCCCTTTATGAACCTTCCTATTTAAGCCGGGTGTGGTGGCGCACGCTTGTAATCCCAGCATTCGGGGGAGGCTGAGACTGGAGGATACGGGTTCTCGGCCAGCCTCAGCTACCTAGCGAGGCACTCCACAACTTAGACTCGGTTTCAAAATAAAGAATAAAAAATAGGGCTGGGGGTATAGCTCGGAGGTAGAATGCCCCTGAGTTCAATCCCCAGTACCACGAAAAAAAAAAACCTTCCTATTTCAGTTCATCACAGGAGAGGAAGCAGAGGTTAACTTCAGGGAGGAATTGGATTCCTCAGCCCCCACTGCGTAGTGTGGAGCCGTCCTGAGATCCGTGTTCACAGTAGGATGAACCTTGGACCGGGGGAGTTACAGCGCTTAAATATGGGGGGTCACGCGGGCATGGTGATGCACACCTGCAATCCCAGTGCTTGGATCGCAAGTTTCACACTGCCTCAGCAATGTAATGAGGTTCTCCAGAAACCTAGCGAGACCCTATTTCAAAAAAAAAAAAAAAGTACTGGGGGTGTAGCTTGGAGGTAGAATGTCCCTGGATTCAATCCCCAGTACAAAATTAAGTAAGAGGGTCAGCTGGGCATGGTGGTGCCTGCTTGTGATCCTAGTATTTGGGAGGCTGAGACAAGATTATTGCAGGTTTGAAGCCAGCCTCAGCAACTTACACCATTTCTAAATTTAAAGAAAATATATATGTGGGCTGGGGTTGTAATTCAAGGTAGAACACCCCTGGGTTCAATCCCCAGTGCCCCCCCCACACACACACACAGGGGTCTCAGCCATCCATGTTAACACAATCCTAGTATTTGGGAGGCTGAAACAGGATCACAGTCTCAAGGCCGGCCTTAGCAACATTGAGATCCTATTCCAAAATAAAAAGGGCTGAGGGTATAGCTTTGAGGTGTCATGCTCCTGAATTCAATTCCCAGAACAAAAACAAAAAGATGGAGGGTCTTATTAAGGGAAATGGCACACCTATAATCCCAGCAACTTGGGAAACTGAGGCAGGAAGGATCAATCACAAGTTCAAGGACAGCCTGGGCAACATTTGGGAAGATGAGACCGGAGGATCCGGGTTCACTGCCAGCCTCAGCTACCTAGTGAGGCCCTCCGCAACTTAGTGAGACCCTGTTTCAAAATAAAGAATAAAAAATAGGACTGGGGGTGTAGCTCGGAGGTAGAATGCCCCTGAGCTGAATTCTTAGTACCACAAAAAAAAGGCCTGGGCAGCTTAATGAGACTGTCTCAAAATAAAAGAAAAAGGACTGGTGATATAGGCTATAGCTCAGTGGCAGAGCACCCCAGGATCCATCCCTAGTACCACCAAAAAAGAACTGAAAACAGGAGCCATTGAGCTTGGTACGCTTTTCACATTCACAAAGCCCTTCTGAACCTGAGGGGAGAGGCCAGTCCCCGGGCTGGGAGGAAGAAACCTTTGAAGCTAGGGTTGTTTTACCTTTGCATAGTACTGAGGGTCAAACCCAGGGTTTCTCGTGTTCGGCAAGTGCTCCGCCACTGAGCTACACCCAAGGTTTGTTCATTTTTGTGGTACTGGGGATGGAACCCAGCAGCATCCTACTTCCAAGCTACATCCCCAGCCCTATTTTTTATTCTTTATTTTGAAACAGAGCCTCAGCGAGTTGCAGAGGGCCTCACGAAGTAACTGAGGCTGGCCACGAACCTGCGATCCTCCTGTCTCAGCCTCCCAAGTACTAGGATTACAGGCATGCACCACCGTGTTTAACCTGGGCCGTGACTCTGGCAACTGCCTTCACCTTTGGGATATCTGTTCTAGGGAACCCAGCCACCTCATGAGGAGACACGAGCAGCCAGCGGAGGGGAACCCAGGCCTCCTCCTGCACCAACACGTCAGGTGGGAGTGAGCCATCTTGTGAGCAGATCTCCGGCCCCCAGAGAGGTTTTGCAGGGGTTTACTATCAGTGAGTCTTCTCACTGAATCCTTTGTGAAGCACGGAGCATGGTAAATTCCACTAAAGATGGAGGTGAGGCAGGCACTTGCCCAGGGCCACGGGGCTGTAAGGGGTTGGGAAGAAGCACGCAATCTGCTGCCGCGCCCATGTGCTTCTCCTCCATGAGACACAGCACCCAGTCAGAGGCTGGGGACCACGGCCACTCCACACCTGAGGCTTGGCTTCACCCGTGCCCCAACCTGGACATGCACACCAAGCTCGGACCCTCCTCAGGGATGGGTCCCTCTGTGGGCATGCTGCCAGCCAGGGCTGAGCTCAGCCGGGAGCCTGGTGCTCCCCGGTTCCCAGGCAGCTCACCTATACGCGACTGGGTTTGAGGCCTTAGCATGCGCCCTGACTTATCATGCCTGCTCCATCCTGACTCCAGGAGCTTCGCAATGGAGTCTACCATACTAGCTGGCATCGCCTCCACTAAAGCAGAAACACTATCCCTCTGCTCAGTGCTACTGGTTCCAAAATCCTAAAAGGGACTGGGCATGGTGGCATATGCTTGTAATCCCAGTACTTGGGAGGCTGAGACAGGAGGATCGCAGGTCAGCCTCCACAACTCAGTGAGAACCTGTTTCAAAATAAAGAACTAAAAATAGGAGCCGGAGCTGGGCGTGGTGGTGCACGCTTGTAATCCCAGCATTCAGGAGGCTGAGACTGGAGGATCTGGGTTCGAGACCAGTCTCAGCTACCTAGTGAGGCACTCCGCAACTTAGTGCAACCCGGTTTCAAAATAAAGAATAAAAAATAGGGAGCCGGGCGTGGTGGCGCACGCTTGTAATCCCAGCATTCGGGAGGCTGAGACCGGAGGATCTGGGTTCGCGGCAGCCTCAGCTACCTAGTGAGGCACTCCACAACTTAGTGAGACTCGGTTTCAAAATAAAGAATATCTCAGAGGTAGAATGCCCGAGTTCAATCCCCAGTACTGCAAAAAAAAAAAAAAAAAAAAAGGGCTGAAGCTGTAGCTCGGAGGTAGAATGTCCCTGGGTTCCATCGCCAGTACTGAAAAAAAAAAATAATAATAGGGCTGGGGGCTGGGCATGATGGCCCACGCTTGTAATCCCAGTACTTGGGAGACTGAGACAGGAGGATCCGGGTTCGCAATCAGCCTCAGCTACTTAGTGAGGCCCTACACAACTTAGTGAGACCCTGTTTCAAAATAAAGAATAAAAAAAATAGGGCTGGGGGTATAGCTTGGAGGTAGAATGCCCCTGGGTTCAATCCCCAATACTGCAAATAAAATAAAATCCTAAAAGACTAGGGATAGAAGACAGATGTGGAAAGAATTCGGAGCCAGAGGCTTGGACCCAAAGCCGCTCTGTCTCGTGCTGCTGAGCTGCGGAGCCGGGGAAGCTGCCAGCTGAACTCAGGTCCAGAGGACGGGCTGGCACCACTGGACCCAGGTGAGAGGAAAGACGCTCCAGGAACCAGGGAACAGCACGCCAGACAGGCGGAAACGATCAGTCTCAGCCATGTGTTTTATTGCCTGGGGCTGGGGCAGGGCGGGCTACGTCTCACAGTCCTCAGGGACGGCAGTCGTGATGATGAGAGAGGGTTCCAGGACGCCCGGGCCGGCGAAGCTCTCCTCTGCACACAGTCTCTGGCCAGGGAGCTGGGAGGCCAGGCTGCCCTGGGCCAGGGACTCCACGATGACCTCAGCCGAGCCCACCTCCAGCTCTGCCGGCGGCTGGAGCGCCACCACCACCACCTTCTCGTCCTCGATGACCAGGTTGCGGAGCTTGCGCTGCCGGGGGTTGTAGTTCTCCACGCGGTCGTGGATCTCCATGTGCCTCCGCAGGTGAGCCTGGGGGGAAGGGGCGCTCAGGGAGGGGGCAGGGCCTGGGGGCGGGGGAGCCAGGGCCCACCTACCTGTCGGGTGAACTTGTAACCACACTCCGTGCACTCGAACTTCCTCACCCCCTTGTGCCGCCTGACGTGCACTCGTAACTGCTCCACAGCTGTGGGAGGAGGACGGGCACGGGCATCAGGAGGGTGAGAGCACGGCAAGGGCGGACTGAGGAGGGAGGCCAGGAGCCCCAGGGCCCAGGAGAAGGCGCCAGGAGGCCCTGGGCAAGCACACGCCAAGGCCCCCCCACTCTGCCGCCCTGAGGGCGTGACTACCCGGGGGGGCCCCCACCGCTCGGTCACCAGCTCCACTCTCACCCCCATTAGCACATGGAAGATGGCAGCAGCCGCTTTTGGAAGCCACCGCCTCTCAGGTCAGTGGGCCCCACTCCCTGCTCCCCAGGCTGGCCCAGGCACCTTTGAAGGTCTTGCCGCAGATCTGGCAGAAGTGGGGCCGGCCCTCCTGGTGGCGGCTGGCCACGTGCCTCAGGAGGGGCCCCTTCTCGGTGAAGCGCTGCTCGCAGAACTCGCAGCTGAAGGGCCGCTCGCCCGTGTGGGTGCGGTTGTGCTTGTCCAGGCTGGCTGTGGGGACAAGGCAGGGCTCAGTCGCAAGCCTTGGCCCCAGGGGAAGGAGGGGTCAGGCCGCTCACCTTGGGTGCGGAAGGTCTTGCCGCAGAGGTGGCACTGGAAGGGCTTCTCCCCCGTGTGCGTGCGCAGGTGCATGTTGAGATTGGCCTTCTGGGTGAAGGCGTGGTTGCAGAACTCACAGACGTAGGGCCTCTCGTTCCTGTTTGGGTGGGGAGACAAGGCAGAGGCCATCACTGAGGGAAGCACCCCCTCTCACTCTGCTGCAGCTGGGGGCACCCAAGCAGGAGGACTAGGGTGGTGTCAGGAGAGGGGTACCACCTCCATCCCAGCCTTGTCTTAGCCTGAAACCCCTTCCCCAGTTTCTCCACCTGGCAAGCTCTTGCTTGTCCCTCAGATCCCCCAGCGCAGAAAGGCTACAGGCTCTGGAAGCCTATTTATCCATGTGGATGTAAGCAAAGCCTGTCTTCCTGACCAGCTGCGGGCGCAGGGCCAGCGCTCGGGGGATGACAGGGGGACCCGCACCTGTGCTTGGCTTTGATGTGCATCTGCAGCCCGTTGCGGCTCGAGGCCCGGTGCCCGCACTCCTCGCACACGAACAGCTTCTCCCCACGGTGCTTGAAAGCCTCGTGCAGCTGCAGCTCGGTCCGGGACAGGAAGCACTTGGCACAGGTAGGGCACTGTGGGGCGGGCGGGACGGTCAAAGCCCAGAGCCAGGTGAGGACAGGCGGAGCGGCCTCGGAGCCCCACAGGCCCGCACTGCCCTCCAGTGGCAGAAACCGCAGGGCCTGCTGCACATCTGGGCACAGGCACCACCGCCACAGGCCTGCTTGTCCCACGTCAGAGCATGTGGCACTTACCGCGTGGGGCTTGGGGGCGCCATGCAGCTTGATCATGTGGCTCTGCAGGTCCTTCTTCTGCATGAACTGCTGGGAGCAGGAGGAACACTGGAAAAGAGCCCACAGTCACCTCCAGAGCAGCAGCACCAGCAGCACCCAGGCCATCGCTGGGCAGGACAGTGAGGGAGGGTGCAGCTTGAGATGCAGGGGGGCCCCTCCCCACCCCAGAGCCTTGGGAACAGGTCGGGCCTGACCTTGTAGGGCATCTCCCCCGTGTGGGACACCATGTGCACCCGCAGCTCCATCCTCCGGCGAAAGGTCTCCTGGCACACGGAGCATGTGAAGACCTGGCAGTGTGAGGGGCAGGCAGGGCCGGCATCAGGGGGGGCCTCTGCCTGCAACAGCAGCCTCTGCCGGGGTTTCCACTTGCTGCGGGGAAGTCTGCCTGGGGTGGGGGATGCTAGGGTGGGAGAGGGCAACAGGTAACCCACCTGCCCTGACCATCACTGGGCACTGCAAGCTACCACATACCGGGCCCTTCCCAGGCCCAGGGAGGTTGGGGCAGGGGCCAAGGGCCCAGGTAGCTAACCCTGATCCCAGGCCTCTGGGGGGGGATGGGTGGGGCTTAGCCGGACTCCACCCACAGGTAGCAGCAGTGACCCCTCCCAGGAGCCATCCCTAGCTGAGGCTCCCCTGCTCCCAAAATGAAGTGGAGCTGGACCAGGGGCCTAGACAGGCACACCCAAAAGGCCTCCTGCGACATCCTCCAGGGCTTTTCCCTTCTGCAGCTGGGACCTCTGTCTCCAGCTGTAGCAGGGCTTCCAAGGACCCTGCAGCTCTCCTGGGTGTACAGTCCCCCCCTCAGGAACAGTCTCCTGGGGGCTCCTCCCAGAAGCCATGAAGACAGGCCAGCCTGCTCCTGGCCGCAAGCACCTGGGCCAGCTCCAAGTACCTGTTCCGAGCGGTTCATGCAGTTGCGGGCTTCGTGCTCCAGGAGGTTCTCCTTTCGAAAGTAACACTTCCCACATTTGGGACATTCAAAGGGTTTCTCCCCAGTGTGCTTCCTGCCAGGAGGAGAAGCCACAAGGGAGTGGGAGCTGAGCCGGTTTTCCAGCTCTCCCTGACCCAGGGCCCCCCCCCCTCCCACCACTGACCAGCGCTGCGCTGCACAGCAGGGACGAAAGGCGTCCTGAGCCAGGCTCACCACAGCGACCTGAGACCCCAGAAGCAAACATGCAAGGGCAAGCCCAGAAATTCCCTTCAGGTACAGCGGCTCCCAGCAAGGGAAGGCACCGTGGCCACAGCCTGCACAGCCCTGTGCTAGAGGGGACAGCCAGGTACCAGTGCCAGCCCCCAAAGCCCTCCCTAAGGGGCCACCCGGAGCTGACTGGCACGGAGGCGGTGGGGAGGCCTGGCTGGGAGCGTCCTCTCTGAAGGGAGAAGCAATCCTTGGGTTCTACCTGCCCAGAAAAACAGCTGTCTTTGCAGGGCCGCTGTGGGCTCTACCTTCCCTGGCCAAAATCGGCTCTTCACCTCGCTGCTACCACGCACTATAGCGACAGCAGCTCCTAGTGCTGCGTGAGCTGCCACCTGTTTCCTGGCTCCACAACAGCCTCCCTGACAGAGGGACCCTTCAAAGGTAAGTCAGCCCTCGTCGCCTCTCTGCTCCCGCCCCATTGCTTCCTGTTTCAACCTGAGGGGGGCTCTTGATGCCCCTGGGTGAGCTCGCCTGCCCCTCACCTCGTTGGCCTAGCTCTGAAGTCCCCTGCCTGGCCCCTCAGGAAAGGCCCTGGTGCCCTCGCTGTTCCTCAACCTAGCAGGCTCACTCCTAGCCTGAGTCTCATGCTGACTTCTGTCTCTACCCAGAATGCTCTCCTCTGTGGTTATCCTCTTCACTTCCTATAAATCCTTGCTCAAACTTCACCTTAACCTCCCCAAACCAAGATAGTGTGTGTGTGTGTGTGTGTGCGCGCACGCGTGCGTTATCAGGGATTGAATCCGGGGCATTCTACCTCTAAGCTACAAGCCCAGTCCTTATTTTTTTGTTATAAAACAGATCTCCCTAGGTTGCTGAGTATCTCACTACATTGCTGAGGTTGGCCTTAAACCTGTGATCCCGTCTCAGTCTCCCAAGTATAGGGATTGCGGGTCTGTGCCACCATGCCAGACTAGAACACTGTTATTTATTTTTGGTGTTGGGGATTGAACCCAGGGGTGTTCTATATCCCCCAGCCCTATTTTATTCTTTTTTTTTTTTTTTTTTAACAGTACTGGGAATTGAACTCAGGGGCATTCTACCTCCAAGCTATACCCCCAGTCTATTTTTTTTTCTTTATTTTTGAAACAGGGTCTCACTAAGTTGCGGAGGGCCTAAGTAACTGAGGCTAGCTGCTAACCCAGATCCTTCAGTCTCAGCCTCCCAAGTACTGGGATTATAAGCGTGCGCCCCCATACTCGGCTTTATTTTTATTCTTTTAATTTGAAACAGGGTCTCACTAGGTTGCAGAAGGCCTAAGTAACTGAGGCTAGCCATGAACCTGTGATCCTCCTGTCTCAGCCTCCCAAGTGCTGGAATTACAGGCATGCACCACCATACTCCACTTTAGACCATTGTTGTTGTTATTTTTTCTGTGTGTGTGTGTGGTGCTAGGGATTGAACCCAGAGGCATTCTACCTCCGACCCACACCCCCGGCCCTATTTTTTATTTGGAAACAGAGTCTTGCTAAGTTGATATGAGCCTCACTGAGATGCTGAGGCTGGTTTAGAACCTGAGATCCTCCTATCTCAGCTCCCAAGTACTGGGATTATAGGCATGTACCACCAAGCCAGGCTAGACCACTGTTATTGAAATAGCAACCTGAGCTCAAGGTGATGACACACAGGAGTGTAGATCAGAGATAGAATAACCCTGGGTTCAATGCTCAATCCCAGGACCATGAAAAATAAAGGAGCAACCTGTGCCCCACCCTAAACTCACCTACCCCTGTGCCCCCTTATACTTATTTTGTGTGTGGTACTAAGGATTGAACCAAGGCATATTCTACTTCCAGGCTTCATCCCCAGCCCTTTTTTTGTTTTGAAACAGTCTCGCTTTTTTTGTTTTGAAAGTCTACTTGCTAAGGCTGTCCTTGAACCAGGGATCCTCCAGTCCCAGCCTCCCAAGCACTGGGATTACAGGCCTGTGCCACCTCGCCTGGCTTTCATTACACTTTTTGTTCTTTCCAAAGCATTTCTCAAGCTGGGCATGGTGGCGCACGCTTGTAATCCCAGCATTTGGGAGGCTGAGACAGGAGGATCTGCGTTCCGGCCAGCCTCAGCTACCTAGTGAGGCACTCTGCAACTTAGTGAGACCCTGTTTCAAAATAAAGAATAAAAAAATAAGCCGGGCATGGTGGCCCACGCTTGTAATCCCAGCATTCGGGAGGCTGAGACCGGAGGATCTGGGTTCGCAGCCAGCCTCAGCTACCTAGTGAGGCATTCTGCAACTTAGTAAGACTCGGTTTCAAAATAAATTAAAAAAAATAGGGCCGGGGGTGTAGCTTGGAGGTAGAATGCCCCTGAGTTCAATCCCCAGAAAAAAAAAAAATAAAAAATAAATAAATAAGTAAAAATAAGGCTAGGGGTGTAGCTCGGAGGTAGGGTGCCCCTGAGTTCAATCCCCAGTACCCCCCCCCCAAAAAAAGCATTTCTCACCTTTTGTGTGTGTGGTACTGGGGATTGAACCCAGGGGCTCTCTACCACTGAGCTACATCCTCAACCCCTTTTTGTATTTTATTTTCAGACAGGGTATCACTAGTTTGCCCAGGCTGGTTTCAATTCTGTGACCCCCTTGCCTCAGCCTCCTGGGTGGCTGGGATTACAAGGCGTGCACCACCCGATTCAGCTGCAATTCTCACTTCCTACCACACTGCAAATTTACTTTTGACGCTTCTTATCAGCATCACCTGCCAGAACATAAGCTCCAGAAGGACCTTGGTTTTATCCACTGGTGCGTCTTAAGCATCCACAGCAGTCTAATCAGCTACCGGGAAGGGTGAAGGTACCACTCTCCTCCCACTTCTTAGGGCTGCCCAGCAAGCAGAGCCCAGGGTGGGAGATGGAGACAGTGCACTGGAATCTTTCACTGGCAGGCTCTTGAAGCGTCTGGGAAGAATGGGCAGTCCCAGGGTTCCCCACACACTGGGATTAACCAAAGCGTACAGGCAGCTGCCTATCCTGAGGCCAAGCACAGATATAGCAAATGGGTCTCAGCCCCAGCTGCAATTCTAGGTGATCAACAGTGCCTTCCCAGAGTGTGGGGGGCGTGCAGCACAACCTGGCTTGGTAAGAAAGCTCACTGTGATATCCTGGGCTGGAGATGAGCAGGACTAGAAGGCATGTCATCTACTTGCTGCCCCCAAAGGCCTTACAGAGACCTGTAGCAGCACTGTCCAAGAGAACTCTCCATGATGATGGAAATGTTCTGCCTGCACTGCCTGCTTCTGTACTGGGCCCCACAAGGCTACTGAGCACTTGTAACGGAGGAACTGAATTAACTAAAGTTAAAATAGCCCCAGGGTTCCTGGCTACAGTATCAGACGCTGCAGTTTTAGACAAATGGTCTCTTATGCCCTGTTGATACCCCATACCTACCGTTCCCAGATATGCAAGTAGCATCAATCCTAAAGATCAGCATCTTGGCCCAAAGCCCACACCGCCAGGCTTTAGAAATTTCTGCTGGGAGTTGTAACGTACACCTGTAATCCTAGTATTTGGGAAGCTGAGACAGGAGGATCCTGGGTTCAAGACCAGCTTCAACAACTTAGTGAGACTCTCAGCAACCAAGTGAGACCCTTTTTTTTTTTTTTTTTTTTTTTTTTTTGCGGTACTGGGGATTGAACCCAGGGGCATTCTACCTCCGAGCTACACCCCCAGCCCTATTTTTTCTTCTTTATTTTGAAACAGGGGAGTGAGACCCTTTTCAAGAGATTAAAAAGGAAGGACAGGAGGTGTGGTCTGAAGACAAAACATCTGAAGCCCGGTGTGGTGGCACACCTTTGTAATCCCAGCACTTGGGAGGCTGAGACCGGGAGGATCTGGGTTCGCAGCCAGCCTCAGCTACTTAGTGAGGCACTCCGCAACTTAGTGAGACCCTATTGCAAAATAAAGAATAAAAACTAGGGCTGGGGTATAGCTCAGAGGCAGAATGCCCCTAAATTCAATCCCCAGTACCGCAAAAAAAAAAAAAAAAAAAAAAAAAAGACAAAACATCCCTGGGTTCAAATCCCCAGTACCAAAAAAAAGAAAAGAAAAATTCCTAAGGTCAGACAGTTAGCAGTCAAAGTTCACAATGGGTGGAACCTGTTGATAAGATATACACAATCCCATCTCCAAACAAGACTCACAGCATGAGGGGAAGAATCCGACCCTAAGCAAGGTTCCCTTACCCTGATGACAGAGGCAAGCCAAAGCCAGGCCCTGTGTGGGTCTGAGATAGAGCTCCCAGCCTCTACAGAGCCCAGAAGTGAGGCGTACAGGACCCCTCCCCCAATGTGGGAATGGCAGACGGGAAAGGAAAATAGAAACACAGAGTGTTTACCTGTTATGGACTTTTAGATAATATTTGCTGAGGAACTTTTTATGACATGTGGGGCATTCAACCGGCACTGCTGCACCTTTTCTGTTCTCAGCCGGCTCGGCTGCTAGGGAACCTGCCCCCAGAGCTGGCTCAGCAGCACAGGGCTTTCTGATTAGGTTTGACTTCCTCCTGGTCAGCACAGTCTCAGGCTCAGAAACGTAATCGCCATCCCCGTCGTCCTCAACTTGAACCACCACTTCCCACTAGGGCAGAAGAGGCAGCAGGAGGGGATGGGGTCACCACATAAATCAGCAAGAGCTGTGGGGACCCAGCTCTAGTTCCATCCCAAACCCCCCAACCCAGATGAGTCTTCATCAGGCACTGGTATCTGCAGGGGCCCAGGGCAGACGACAACTGAATCTCAGATTTGGGGGAAGTGGCTGTATCTAAGAGGAAAAGGAAGCCTGGCTAGATTTCACGACCCAGGGAAACACACCTGACCCTGATGCTGCCCACCCCACCCACAAGGAAGCAAGCTGGCAACCCTGAACAGCTGAGGCTCAGAGAGGCCGCCTCAGGCCACCAGCTTCCTATGTTTGGAGAGAGACTGTTCCACATAAGAGATTCTACTTTGGGATCCAGATTACCCCAGAAAAGTGCCCCTCACTTCTCTCTATCTTTTTTTCTTGGTACTAGAGGTTGAACCAGAGGCATTCCACCTCCAAGCTACACCCCCAGCCCTATTTTATTTTTTTATTTGAAACAGGGTCTCACTTGGTTGCTGAGTCTGTTCTCAAACTCATGGTCCTCCTGTCTCAAGGCACCCAAGTACTAGGATTACAGGCGTGCACCACCATGGCCTACCCCATTCCCCTCTGCTCTTGCCTCCCAATTCCAACACCCTGAGCACAGTACCTCATTACACCCATCCCGCAGCCGGGGACCTTCCGCCTCAAAGGGCCTCAGGGGCACTTTGCAGTCCTCAGGTTCCTTGTCCTCTGAGGGACAAGACTTCAGAGCCTGCTTGAGTTTCCCACGGAGGAAGGAAGGGCTCTCACTCTGAACAGGAGAACTGAGCTGCCGCATCTGGGGGCTGTGACTGCCTCTGGACTCCTGATCCCTGGGGATGAGGCCCAGAGTTCTGGAAACTTCCTCTTCCTCCAAGTCTGTGGGCTCTTTGAGGTGGCTGTTCACATCCCGAGAGGCAGGCTTCCCCAAACCCCTCTGGCCACTTGTTGCCTGTCCCACTGAAGTTTTGGGCTGGAAGCTCTGGCACAGCTCCACAGCCTCTGGCACTCTCAACTCCCTGGCTGCCAGGAGCACCTGATCCCGGTTCCCTGACGTGAGGGCAAGGTGACCAGTGTAGAAAAAGTCCAACAGGAGGCCAAAGATCTCGGAGAAGCCGGCCGGGAGGACAACATTGCCTCCTGAGCCATCCCCATAGAGGCTCTGGAAAAAGTGGCTGCAGCAGGCAAGCACACTCCAGTGCGCCTTGAACACTAGGCCCCCCACGTCCAGAGTGGCATCGCAGTACTGGCCTTTCTCCCGCTGCTTGTTGAGCTCCTGCAGAACCCTCACACTGTGCTGGACGAAGGAGCCGTCCATGCTCTGCAGGAGAGGAAGGCAGAAATGACACCCTGGCCAGCTCAACCTAGAGTAAGCAGAAAGAAGTCCCTGGATTTGATCAGAGAAAAGGAAGACTGGATTAGAAAAATCTCATCAGGGCGAAAACTTGGATCAAGGTTAGAGTGCACGCGGACGACAGGAACCCACAGACTGCCTCCGAGGGGCGGGGAGCCGTACCAGATTGGCCAGAGGACGGGGGAAGAAGCAAGGCGGGGGACGGGACAGGGTCATGAAGGGGTGCTGGTGGGAAGAATCAACGCTTGGGGAACGGAGGCTGAAGGCGGGCGCGAACTGATCGGAGGACTGCCAGCGCGGGAGGGCGGGCCGCGCACAGGTGAGCAGAGTCCACGCCGCGCCTACACCACCCGAGCAGGTCCCGAGCGGCCGGCGAAAGGCGACAGTGGCCACACTCCCGTCAGCGGCCACGGCGACCCGCGGACCCCCACCCCGTGCACCGCGCTGTCCTCACCCGGGCCGGTCCTCTCTGAGTTGGGGACACTGGTCACGCTTCCGTCACTTCCACGGCCGCCGACCAACGACCCGGGTCCGACGTGCCCGGCCCACCGTGCGGAGACGCCGCCGTCACCGCGCCGGACGTGACGTCAGAGCGCGCCAGCTGGGGCGGGACGCCTCGGAGGCTGTTTCTAGCTCCATCCCCTGGGGGCGGGACCCCAGCTAACAGCCAATGGGGTGGAGGGGGCGGGACCACACCCAAATTGCCGCGCGATGTAGTCTTCCGGAGTTGCTTAGCAACGTCAAGCTGGGCGCGGAGCCTTAGCGCGGCTCAGAGCTTAGACAAGAGGCAGAGCTGGGTCGCAAACGCACTTTTCACTGCTTTATTGGTAGCCCGGAGGCTGGGCTGTGCTCTCCCGCGCGCTTACACATGGCAATCCCAGACTGACGAGCCCAAAAGCCTCCAGGGCTCGACCTTCCGCCGTCAGGGCTGGGGAAGCTTACAGTCCAGCCGGACTTTGCTGGCCCTGCCTGGCCCCCTGGTCAGGTGGAGCAGCAGCGCCTCGTGTAGTCCTGGATGGAGGCCTGGAAGTGCTCTGTGTTATTGAGGTCTGGGCGACAGAGGATCACGTAGCACTTAGGGAGGAAGTAGCCGCTGAAGCCGCTGCTCAAGCTGGTCAACACCGCCAGCATGTTGACCACGGACAGGTACTTGCCCTGGTAGATGCTGGCCATGGTGAAGAAGGTGATCCAGGATACGAAGTTGAGGAGCAGGCTGAAGGTGACACATTTGGCCTCGTTATAGTTCTCTGGCAGGTCCTTGCCCAGGTAGCTACAAGCAAAGGCGCTGACAGAAAGGAGACCGTTGTAGGTGAAAGCCAGAAGAAAGCCCAGTGAGTTGGCCTCGGTGCACTCCAGCATCACCAGCTGAGGGAAGCGCTGGTATTCCCTGGTGGGCAGCGGAGTCCACACCACAAGCCAGGTCAGACAGATGAGCAGCTGGGCCATTGAGCTGACCATCACAAACAGGCCTGCACCATGGTTTTGGACCCAAGCATGGTAGAACATGGGGACCTTGGTGGAAAACTTGAAGATGACAACCAGTTGGAAGGAGCGAATTATCAGGCAGGATAGGAAGATGGCAAACCCGAGGGAAAAGAGCGACTGGCGCAGCAAGCATGTGACCAGTGTGGGCTCCCCAAAGAAGCTATAGATGCTGTAGCTGCCCCCTGCCAGGGAGCCCAGCATGAGGAAGCATAGCCTACCCCCAGCTGACCTCACCACAGGGGTGTCTAGGTGCCTGGCAAACAGGCCGGCCGTGCCAACCAGCAGCACCAGAAACAGCGTGTTAGCTGCCAGCAGCACGCAAGAGATGGGCTCCTGCCAAGTCAAAACCACCACCGTGCGTGGGAAGCAGGCCTGGCTTCCCTCCGGTGCCCACTCTTCTTTCCCACAAGGCTGGCATCTGTGGAGATCTGAAAGGGAAGGCAAAGACTGTTGCTGAGAGCCAGGTGAGCAGAGGGGAAGGAAGGTTGTGCTGGGAGACTGGTTCCCCAGCAGCTTGCCTCTGAGAGGCTTCATGAAAGGGAGATGGGAAGAAAGAAAGAGAGAAAAGAAAAAGAAACAGGCTCTCACTAAATTGCTGAGGCTGGTCACAAACCTGCAATCCTCCTGTCTCAGCATCCCAGGTTCTGGGATTACAGGCATGTGCCACAGCGCGCAGATAGCTACACCATTTGAATAAAGACATGGAATTCAGGATAAGATACGTCTATAGGAGCTATGACGGGAGCTTGCTAATAGAGGACACACCTTGGTCTAGGGCTTTCAGTGGGTCATTTTTTTTCCTGGTTGATCAGAATTCAGTCTAGTGGCAGGTGTCCTCCAAACTGCACCTAACTGGTGACCGAGGGGCTGGGGCTGGGTGTGGACACACAGGGTCCTAGAAAGGTCTTTTCACCTGCTCTGCAGCCCCCGAGAGTGCTAGGTCATTCCCGCAAAGTACTTATTCACTTACCGCTCTTGTTGAGGAAGGTCCCAGCCTTGCAGAGCACACACTCAAAGCAACAGTGTTGGGAACCCACAACCACTCGATAGTGCCCTTCAAGACAGTCTCTGGTACACACAGAAGTAGGCACCTGTAAGAAGCCACAGGTGAGCCCGGTGTGGTGGCGCACGCTTGTAATCCCAGCATTTGGGAGGCTGAGACTGGAGGATCCGGGTTTGTGGCCAGCCTCAGCTGCTTAGTGAGGCTCTCTGCAACTTACTGAGGCCTTGTTTCAAAATAAAGGATAAAACATAGGGCTGGGGCTGTAGCTTGGAGGTAGAATGCCTCCAGGTTCCATCCCCAGTACAAAAAAAAAAAAAAAAAGAAGCCGCCACAGGTGTTCTGCAACCACATGGAGGAGCCCAAGTCAAGGGATGGCTCATGTGGAACAGAACACAGAATCCCCAAGGCTGGGCATGGTGGTACTTGGGAGACTAAGACAGGAGTAGGATCACGGGTTCACAGACAACCTCAGCAACTTAGTGAGTACCTCTACAACTTAGGCCCTATTTCAAAATTAAAAAAATAGCCGGAGCTAGGTGTGGTGGCACACACTTGTAATCCCAGCATTTACAAGGCTGAGACCACAGGATACAGGTGGAGGCACTCCACAACTTAGTGATAGTGAGACCCTGTTTTAAAATAAAGAATAAAAAATAGGGTTGGGGGTATAGGTCAGAGGTAGAATGCCCCTGAGTTCAATCCCCAGTACTGTAAAAAAAAAAAAAAAAAAAAAAAAAAAAAGGATAAAATAAATCTGGGTATGGTGGTGCACAGTTATACAGTTATAATCCTAGTACCTGAGAGCCTAAGACAGAAGGATCGCAAGTTCACAATCAGCCTCAGCAACTTAGTGAGACCCTGTTTCCACATAAAATATAAAATTGGGCTGAAGGAGGTGTAGCTCAGAGGTAGAATGCCCCTGGGTTCAATCCCCAGTGCCACAAAAATAAATAAATAAGATAGGGCTGAGGGTATGGCTCAGGTAGAATGCCCCACCCTGGGTTCAATCTCCAATACCACACACACACACACACACACACACACACACAGAATCTGTGCCTCTGCCCTTGGGGCCCTCTCCCAGGGCTTGCTGGGCAT
This sequence comes from Graphiurus murinus, assembly GCA_004027655.1. Taxonomy (NCBI): domain Eukaryota; kingdom Metazoa; phylum Chordata; class Mammalia; order Rodentia; family Gliridae; genus Graphiurus; species Graphiurus murinus. The sequence continues at coordinate 22,553 of PVLC010021657.1, forward strand.
CGTCTGTTAGCACACAGAGTTACCCAGCCTAGCAGGGCAGGTAGAGCGATGACAGCCTGTCACCTGGGGTCCCCTCCTGCTGTAACTAAGATCACTCCACAAGGCAGTCACCTGGTCAGTGGCCACACCCATTACCTGGTTGTCCTTTCTGTGCCACTGGATATTGGTCGTATTTATGTTCAGCCCAACTGGAGACCACGTGGAGAAGCCAATGACCTTGAAGTTCCACTTGGGCCCGCTCCAGTCCCAGGTTATGATGTTATAGCCACTGATGGGGTCCCCCTTGCCATCAAAGGTCACAGTGTCCTCGTGTAGAAGGAAATTCACCTTGTAGATCTGCTCCAGAAGCTGAAACAGACGCCGTGAAGCTATCATAGACCACACAGACCCAGGCAGCGAGTGCTGGGACCTTCAGGGACTTCCGTCCGGGTTTGGAAAGAAGGACTTGTCTGAGAAAAGATCAGTCCACGGCCAGGTGTGGTGGCACGCGCTTGTAATCCCAGCATTTGGGAGGCTGAGACTGGAGGATCCGGGTTCTCGGCCAGCCTCAGCTACCTAGTGAGACACTCCGCAACTTAGTGAGACCCGGTTTCAAAATAAAGAATAAAAAATAGGGCTGGAGGTGTAGCTCGGAGGTAGAATGCCCCTGAGTTCAATCCCCAGTACCGCAAAAAAAAAAGACCAGCCCACAAGATAGCAGCTCTGAGGATGGCCAAGAGTGCCCATCCTACTCATCTTGGAATTGGTTGTTCTCCCCGACATGGAGGACCTGAGGCCAGATTCTCTTACCTGCCAGGGGTAGACTCGGCTTCTGGAACAGACTCCAGAAGTGCAGCCCAGGAGCTGGTGGAGGCCGTGGGCCACGGCATACACTGCCCGGTACACATTGTAGGCAGAACTCATGGAGAAGGCTCCGAGCTCGGGCATGGTGCGTGCCGTGAAAGCCTGGCACTCCTTGCAGAGCTGATTGATGTTGCACCAGGAGCCGTTGGGGCAAAGCCGGGGCGCTCCCTTGTCCGCTCGAGCATACGCCTCTTCATACTCCTTCAGACCAGGGATCAGTCTCTGCTGGATGGCCACCCCCAGCACCGTCCCGATGCCCTGGATCCCAGGCACATTGGCGATGTGTGTGGAGATGGCCCAGTCCTCTGAGGCGATCCACACCTTGCCGGTCAGGTTGGCCAGCACCACGGACTTGAAGAACACTCCGGCGAGCTGCCGGCTAGCGAACACCACCACGACAGTCGTCCTGGCCTTGGCCAGGTGGCTCATCATGCTCTGCATCCCTTGGTCGCCCACCTGGGCTGACAGAGGCACGATGTCCTTGAAGGCAATGCAGATGCCTCGCTCCGTGGCCAGGTCCTCCAGCGCCTGTATCCCCATCTGCCCGTAGTCGCCGTAGCTGCCGACCAGCGAGATCCAGACCCACCCAAATGTCTCCAGCAGCCGCACCATGATCTCCACCTGGTGCTTGTCACTGGGAACGGTGCGCAGAAAAGAGGGGTACTGCCGCTTCTCACTGAGCACCCTACTGCTGGCCTCGTAGCTGACCTGTGGAGGGGGGTCCTATTCAGCGAGATCAGCCGCATCAAGCACGTGCGACTGAAGGCCCCCAGTGCCAGCTCCTTGTGGGGTGCAGAGACACAGGGAGGATGGGGGCCAGGACTAGTGTGAGAACCAATGAGGAGGCTCTAGTGGCGCCAGTGCTGGGAGACTTGAGGGGATCTGCCTGGTGGACCAGGGGGAGGGGCCTGCATTCTGGGAGCCAGGCAGGGTCGTGGGTTTGAGGGTTGACAGGGGCTTCTGTCTGGCCAGAGATCCTTTGCAGGAGAAGGGCAGGCGATGGGCCTCAAATCTCAGGCTCGGTCTTCATCGTGAAGGCTCCAACTGTTTAAGGAGTATATCTCTTTTTTTTTTTTTCTTACTATTGGGGATCAAATCCAGCAACATTCGCGCATTCTACCTCTGAGTTTTTTTCAGTACTGAGGATTCAACCTAGAGGCATTCGACCCTTGAGCTCCACCCCCAGTCCTATTTATTTTATTTTATTTTTGCGGTACTGAGGATTGAACCCAGGGGCATTCTACCTTTGAGCTATACCCCCAGCCCTATTTTTTATTCTTTATTTTGAAACAGGGTCTCACTAAGTTGCGAAATGCCTCACTAGGTAGCTGAGGCTGGCCTCGAACCCAGATCCTCCGGTCTCAGCCTCCCAAATGCTGGGATTACAAGCGTGCGCCACCACTCCCGGCTAGGTGGGAATTTTGAAATAAAGTTTGATGAAGAATCAAACTTTAAGCTGGGCATGGTGGTGCACACTTGTAATCCTAGTACTTGGGAGGCTGAGACCAGAGGATCTGGGTTCTCGGCCAGCCTCAGTTACTTAGTGAGGCTCTCTGCAACTTAGTGAGACCCTGTTTCAAAATAAAGAATAAAACATTGAAGCCGGGCGTGGTGGCGCACGCTTGTAATCCCAGTATTTGGGAGGCTGAGACTGGAGGATCTGGGTTCATGGCCTGCTCAGCTACTTAATGAGGCCCTCCACAACTTAGTGAGACTCTGTTTCTGACAAGATCGGGCGTGTTCAGGGTGGTATGACCATGAGACTGTTTCAAAGAATAAAAAATAGGACTGGGGGTGTAGTTCAGAGATAGAATGCCCCTGGGTTCAATCCCCAGTACCACAAAAAATAAATAAATAAAATAAAATTGAGGCTGGGCATGGTGATACACACCCATGATCCCAGTACTTGGGAGGCTGAGACAGGAGGATCACAAGTTCAAGGACAGCCCCAGAAAGCAGTGAGACTCTTATTAATCTAGCAAGACCCTGTTTCCAAATAAATAAAATCGAACTAGGGTGTAGCTCAAAGGTAGAATGCCCCTGGGTTCAATTCCTAGTACTGCAAAAACAAAACAAAATAGGTTTGGGGTGTAGCTTGGAGGTAAAATGCCCCTGGGTTCATTCCCCAGGACCAAAACAAAACAAGGGGACAGACACACTTACCTCTGAGCCAGGAGGGAAGGAAGGCAGGCAGGTGAGGCAGGGAGATGGGAAGTTTAGGGGGTGGGAAGGAAGAGCCTTGTTAACTGAGATGATAGCCAGTTTGGATGGGGGAGGGGCGTGGAAGACCAAGGGTGAGCACCCCGTGGCGGTGTTCCGAAGGGGAGCGTGTTTCCCACGAGGGCTGGGGCAGGGACACCTGCAAGCAGCCCTTGGCGCAGAAGGAGGAAGGCCAGGCAGCCAGAGGACTCTGCAGGACGGCTGAAGGGCAGGGACTGCCCAGAGACCAGGGGCCCAATGGCCTTCGAGGGGAGGGCAGCGCCCACCCCCTGGTGCACCCTCGCCATGCCTGCCTGAGGGAGAAGGCAAACCGCCAGCTTACCAGGGGCATGAGGAAGGGGCTGAGCATGGCGGCCGTGGTGGAGGCGCTCTTGGTGGTGTCGGGCCCAATGACTGCCAGCACCTTGGGGGAGGCGTGGGGAAGGTCTCCTTGCAGCTCTACGCGGTTTGTGCCCGGCTGCGAGAGCATGCTCAGCGTGGCATACACGTTGGAGGAGTCGGAGCACACGTCGTACAGCTCGTACCCCAGGGTGACATTGGGCAGTAGGGCCGTGGAGTTGTTGATCTCCTCAATGCTGAAGCGCATGGCCTGGAAGAGGTGGTAGCCATGGCCATTGAAGCTGCCGGGCCTGCAGGGAAAGCCCAGAGAGAGCTGAGAGCGAGGCCCCACTGACTCCAGCCGGCCTCCCGGCCTCCCAGGCTTTGGGGGCAGAAAGGAACTCTGAGAGCCGGGTGTGGTGGTGCACGCTTATAATCCCATTACATAGGAGGCTGAGACCGGAGGATCCAGGTTCAAGGCCAGCCTCAGCTACCTAGTGAGGCCCTCTGCAACTTAGTGAGACCCTGTTTCAAAATAAAGAATAAAAATTAGGAGCCGGGCGTGGTGGCGCACGCGTGTAATCCCAGCATTCGGGAGGCTGAGACCGGAGGATCCAAGTTCCCGGCCAGCCTCAGCTACCTAGTGAGGCACTCCGCAACTTAGTGAGACTCGGTTTCAAAATAAAGAATAAAAAATAGGGCTGGGGGTATAGCTCGGAGGTAGAATGCCTCTGAGTTCAATCCCCAGTACCGCAAAAAAAAAAAAAAAAAAATTAGGGCTGGGGATGTATCTCGGAGTAGCTCAGAGGTAGAATGCCCCTGAGTTCCATCCCTAGTACTGTAAATTAATTAATTAAATAATTAAATGTTTAAAAAAATAAAAATAAAATAGGACTAGGAGTGTATCACACATAAGTAAATAAATAAATAGGGCTGAGGGAGCCAGGCAGATGGCTGTAATCCCAGTACTTGAGAGGCTGAGGCAGGATTGCAGGTTTGAGGCCAGCCTCAGCAATTTAGCAGGCCCTCCCCAACTTAGTGATACCTTGTTTCAAAATAAAAAAGAAAATAGGGCTGGGGTTGTGAACTTCAGATGTACAACGCCCATAGGCTCAACTCCTAGTACCAAAAAAAAAAAAAAAAGGGCTGAGGGTGTAGCTCAGAGGTCCAGTGTCCCTGGGTTCATCCCTCGTAACACATACCCATGCACACACATGTTAATCACTTCTTTTTTTTTTTTTTTTTTTTTTTTTGCGGAACTGGGGGTTGAACTCAGGGGCATTCTACCTCTGAGCTACACCCCCAGCCCTATTTTTTTTTATTCTTTATTTTGAAACCGAGTCTCACTAAGTTGCGGAGTGTCTCACTAGGTAGCTGAGGCTGGCCGCGAACCCGGATCCTCCGGTCTCAGCCTCCCGAATGCTGGGATTACAAGCGTGCGCCACCACGCCCGGCTCACACATGTTAATCACTTCTAAAAATATGTCTTCACAGCAACATCTACACTGGTGCTTGTCCAAACGACTCTGGGTACCATCACCGGGACAAACTGACATGTACAATTAAGCACACCTGCTTCAGGTGGCCATGCCAGTGCGCCTCCTGGGGACCCTTACGCATGTGCTGAAGGCCTGCGTGCCTCCTCGCCCATACTTTGGAAATGGCCGTCATGACAGGAACATGCCGGGGACCTGATTTTCAGCCCTGCTTGAAGAGCATGCCCCCCCCCCCCCCCCCCCCCCCCCCCCC